>NKCK01000072.1:0-184863 GCA_003946995.1 Fusarium oligoseptatum | reverse complement strand
TTTAATTCTTATAGGCTATAAATAGCTAAAAGGCTTAAAAAAGGCTATTATATTAATATTAGGATATAATACTATAATATATTAGATGTAAGGGAAAGCGCGGCACGAGGCAAAAGAGATAAAAGATGGGATAGGATTAAAATTCAAGCTAGCTAGAGGCTGCGCGCGGCTTGCCTATATAGGAAGGAGGGGTCACGTGACGTCTCACGGGCCCCTCGCACGGCCTCGTACGGCCACAGGTCCAAGCCACCCCTAGCCACAAGGCAAGAGGCCCCACTTTTGAGGCCAGCCAATCACGTGGCCTCTTAATTTCCCTAACATTAGAAATATATTCTTTATTATAATTAAAGTTAGGATAACCGATAGATAAGATCGTTAATTAAATAAAAAAGACGACAAATGCTTTCTTGCTTCTTCGGCATCCCAATCAACTAGAACTCGTGTCTGAGACTCCTCCATCTTGATCTGAACTAACGGCTCCATTGCAGCCCGCTCCTCTTCACTTAGAAGATCCAACCTGGTTTTCCACAGTGACTCCTTGGGTATATCTTTCTCCCTCTCACCGAAAAACCTCTCATCCAGATACTTCCAGAAAATCGTGTCAAACGCCCAGCTCTTTCTTGCGGCATAGTTGAGCCAGAAGCGGCCTGTCGCCCAGCTTTCCCGCATGTAGGCTGAGAGTGGGAGAGAGCCGGGACTTGTGTCTTTCTCAGCCTCCTCCATGGCGGAAAGCCAAGTCTCAAGGCGCCTCTCGTAGACGTTCGCCCAGTCCTCTATACCGTCGTCCCACATTTCAGGCACATCGAGTAGTAACCACCAAGGCGGGTCCAGAATGAACTGCGTTGGAGCAGCATAGGCGAATTCCCAGTCGATAACCCCGAGGATGTCATCATCTTGGTCAACAAGAATATTGACAGGCCTAAAGTCATCACACCAAAGGCGGAAAGAGTGTGAATTGTCTGGCGATGGTAACGTTGGGTGAGAGTGCCTAGAAGAGACAGACCAGTCATCGTCGGAGAACCCAAACTTTGATAACCGGCCTTGCTTGGCCAATCTCAGAAACAATTGACGAGCGACGTATTTGTTCCTGCAGTCATCCTCGGACGATACCATATCGTTGTGCTGGAAAAGAAGAGTTGCCATCTGCATTGTGGCCAGTTCCACATACCACTCATCGGCAGTTTGGTATGTAGTGCCTTTGGGAGGAAAGATAGACTTTGGGATATTAGAAAGCTGAACCATGTTGTTCATATTGAGAGTGATAGGTCTTCCTAGCACACTGAAGGACCTAGGACTTGTCTCAACAAGAGCCCCGATACGTGGGAATGTAGGCTGTACAAGCTGTAGCACGCAACGAGCTAGTTTTCCATCGAGACACTTGAGCTTATGTTCAGAGATATCGGGATTCAAGACGGGTGTATCGTTGGGATCATCACGGGGAGCTTCTAAGGCGTCGCTCATCCCGCGTCGGGTTCCGAGGTCTGGAATGATCATGAACGGTCCGATTTCAGGGTCGTCACCATAACGCAAGGCCTTCGGAACCGGAAGTTTAGTATGTTGATGGATAAACGCTGCTGTCGCGGCTTCGGCGAGAGTCTTCTCTGTAGGAGCGATGGTCTGGTTGGGACAGGGCAGGCGGACGAGGAGGTTGGTGGAAAGACCCTCAACCCGGATGGGATAAAGCACGTTAAAACCGCCGATTATCAGAGGAGGGACCAGAGTGGCCGGCTTCCCTAATATTCTCTCGGAAAAGGCCTCGATCTTCCGGCACGTAGAGGACAACCGGACCTGTTTTGTTGCCTCCTCCCAGAGCTCATCGCTCCGGTCCCAGGCAAGGTTGTCAGACTCCTGGCGAGCAGTCATTCGTGCTGCGAATGGGCGGTGTTGGAGGGGTGAAAGACGAGATGGGTCGTGAAACTGCAGGGAGTGTGGAGGGTCTGAATCTGGGTGTTTAAAGTGAGTTTATGTGACAATTGATGCGGCAATTGGGCAACAATAGCACGGCTGTCGAAGATGAAACATACCTATTGGCTCAAGCGGTTGGCGAAGCAACGTCAAGTAGGTACCTCGACATCTAGCGCTGGAGTGATGCTCGTTGAACTGATAAGTGGTTGATGTAATGCAGAACGAGTACACGTCGCCACACAACCCCAGAAAGCCTGGCCAAATGATCGGCACGTGGCGTGGTAACTGAAGGGCCAGCCCCCAAATGTTGAACAGGTCGTCTGATTAAGTTGAAGCAGACATTGCTGCAACAGCGAGCCGTTTAGGCTGCAATCAACACGCGTCCTCCAATTTCCGCTTTCGCAAATAACCAGATGCTCACTTTTCGACTATCAATTTTTCCCAAAAGAATTGGGTTGAGGTTGTTTCCGTTGCCAAGGTCAAGAGGGCCAAAATTCATCATAGTATTTGACACTTATGCATTATCCGCTCTTCAAACAGCGGGAAGAATTTGCTACAAGTGAAGCAAATGACCTGACTCTGACGCACCCATTCGTATCAGTAAACTAGGCTTTTCTGGACGACCAACAGTGTCGGGCGAGCGGTTGGGGGCCAAGACGGTGGCTGGACAGCGCACTTTGCATCAAAACAAATGTGTGCTGCAAGCCAAGAGGGAAACGTATAAAGATGCCTGGTATCGCTCGTGAAAAACTTTATAAATCTATTGAAACATCGAGCATCACATGTAACCCCCAACGAAGCTTTCTGTCCGAACCTTTTTTGAGCCATCGACTGCCTTGCCCCTCCTCGCAAACGACCTAGAACTAAGGAGTCCAGTGACCTTGAAAGAAGGCAGGTCCCCAGCATATGAACCTACAGCAGCTGGTCTAAATTTGCCGACACTAGGACTTTTCGTCATGTCCGCCGACCGCGATAGTCGTGATAGCGAGGGAAAGTACCAAGACGACTGTGAAGATGTCATGATGGCAGCTGGGGAGACCAGCAAGGAGAAGAGACGAAAGGCCAAGGAAGAAAAAGAGAAGAAGGAAGAGGCAGATAAGCAGGAGGCATCGAAGCAAGCCATGTTCAATGCCGGACAGAGCAGCCGTGAGAGGCGAAGGAATAAGAAATGAGCAGCACTGATACGTCACTGGGCCTCTCTAGAGCTCCCCTATGAAGTAGTAACGAATAAATGAATTCATACTGGCACTTATATAGAGCAGCTCCTTATCCACAAGTTTCGTGAAGCTTATGAATAATCTAGACAAGTGTAAGAGTCGTCAAGTCACAGTCTCTAAATCCCTGCAACTAACTCTCATACAATGGCTCCTATTCACCATCCCTCCCTAGCGATCCATCAGCCTCAGATCCTTGACTTGAACCCTGATCAAGGTAATCTGGGCCATACAAGTAGTTAAAGACACACAGTCTTGAAAAGCTCTGGGGCCCAACCAGTCGTAGAACAAGCCCATGGCAAGGTCCAAACTCATCCTCGGACACTTCCAACATGGCGATATCCATATCAGCGTTGTCTTGGAACTCTTGCTCCATTGCATCAAAGCTCATTGGAACCCGGGCTTCAACCCCTTTCCAGCCAGGTTCCACAATGTGGAAAAGGCTTGTAAGTTTGACCTCGGTTGGCTCTGACTTTCCTACACGGGTATATACACGCTCCTTGATACCTGATAGAACAACTCGCCGTAGTCGCCCTCTCACAACCAAATGACCACCCTTTACAGCACCATATGGTGCAGCTGAAGATTCAAGTTCCGCGTGGCCCTCAAACACCGCTAGACTGAATGACTGGTCGATAGAACTAATCCGGGCCGGACCACCATCGACAGCTGCCCATGACCATGAATGAGCCCTGTACTTTCTTGGTCTGGGACACTTATGGCGCACGTCCCAGAGTAGGTCTTGGGGTAGACGCGATTTCCAAATGCCGGCGAGATACTCGTCTCCCAGAGCTGAACCCATGCGTCCAGCTAAGGCGCTTATCGCTGGTAGTTTATCGTTGGGAAACGAGAGCTCTAGGCTTGCGTAATAATCAACAAGCCTGCACCATTGGTGGAAAAGCTCTTGTCGCTCATCACGATGCTCAGTCTCATCGGTTGCATTTATAGCTGAGCGAGGACGTAGAAATTCGGGGACCGATGCAAAACTAAGCTGATGTAAAAACTCCAGGGTGCTTAGCCATCCATCGGTTATGTTGTTCGTAGTCGAGCATCGCCAAGTAGTGTGGTCATCCTCATAGTCCAGGGCGCGTGCCGATAGCAGATTTTCCTGGAGAGCCCAAGCTCGAGACTCGAGAGGCCCTGAGCTATACTTGCCACTAGAGAAGCTTGAAAGGACCACAACCGACCCTAACTCGCCGTTAGGACATCTCAGTGACATCTTGTAAAGGTTGTCTTCTGATTGGGAGCTTGGAATTGAACTTTATCGTTGGTGTAGGAAGCTAAATTCGACACCCTTGGCTCGAGAAGCAAGGATAGTGACGGCTGCTTCGCTGTATATCTCTGACATCTGCGCTATTTGGGTGTGCATATCCTCTTTATCGTCTTGAAGGAGCAGAGCGAGTCCACAAACAAATACTGAAGACCCAGTCCGTGAGTTGTAGTGACAGCATCTTGAAGGGTTGCTGGAAGCTTGTCGAAGGCAATGCCAGCTTTCAACTGTGGGAGGGTCTCCTTTGTAGCCTTGGTCTTTTTGATCGCCGCCCCAGCAATAGCTCAAAGCACAATAAAGATCGCGTATACCCTCCGTTTCGATCAGACGTAGAGTAAACTCGGACTGGTTTTGGCTGATGCTGATAACCCTCTTGGGCATGAAGTCTAGACTGGGCTTCGGACATTTGGGATGATCAGCTAAGCATGTCTGAAACCACCCTCTTGCGAGGCCAAACGAGCTCCTTGACGCAGGGTCGAGGTTTATCGGACGATGGGGAATAAGAGTGGAAGCAGCGTTGTCTAAACACATCTGATCAGTCATGGCCATTTTGTGATTGAGATTTATGAGGCAAGTACCTGAAGTTGTCATTAAATCGTGCCTTGTTTTTAAGTATACCGTCATGCCACTTGATCGGAACTTGTCTCCACCATCCTGACAGCCGTAATCTTGATCAGACTTTCTTCCGCCATCGTCATTTACAGACTCTGGAATCCCGAACATGACGGCCTGGTATCGAGTTTTTGTCGAATTCCCACGGTATGAAGCAATACAGAACAGGGGAGGAATAGGATAGCGATTCGTAGCGTGTTGAGTCGGAAAAAGCTGACTCGCCAAATAGACAGCCATGCTGCTCCAGTTCCCTGAGCTTGCCAATGGTAAGCTCAGGGTCAAAAGCCTTCCATGAGCGACGGGTGATTTGGCTGTCGGGTTGGCTGTCTGCGTTTGGGTCGAGTATGTACTTTTCACAATGTGGACAGGAATGAACTGGTAGCAAGTCGGCTAGTAAGTCCATTTCAGCAAATAGAGGCATGAGAGTGTCTGTTCGAGTGCGAGAGTGTAACGGTCTAGTTGTTTTTCGTCCAGAAGCGACATCAAAAGAAAAATGGGATCCCAGAGGACGACATTGAGTGTTGGCTTTCCCTTGCGGCTGGGCCAATCACGACCTATCTACTCGGCTTTGGTCTGTTGTGGGCAGGAGTACCCTACAGTGTGGAATGGATATCAGGCAGCCTTTGCACTGTACCAACTTCTCTCCTGTACCATCATGACACTCATCAATCAACAACCTCTTTTTACGGGTGTCAGCTCCAAGTCGATCTTTATTTGGTTATCGGCCTGTTATTTCCTCATTCTCGATGCTGTCACATCTCCGGTTTTGCCACACCAACCCAACAGGAAAGACCCTGGCCAGCTGAAAAGCAGGCTGGCGCTTACCATTGCCCGCCGATTACTTTTACTGGCAGAAGTCTTGTCCCGGGGGTTGAAAGCTGCTCATTATTGGACGCCGTCATGTCGGCAATTCCTTTCCCTGCCTCAGGCCAGGAGCCCTGACTGAAAGTGCAAAAACTTGCAGATGAGACGTGGCAGCCCGATTGCTAGGAGCGACGGGCAGTGGGAGATATGTCTCCGTGACAAAAACTTGCGACGACCCCCACCTCCCCTTCCCACCTTCCTTTCAACCAACATCACCAACCTCTCACTGGACCCCAATTCAAGTGCTGATGTTCCACCATGTTACGACGACTCATAACGGGCTTTCGCCTCCTGCTGTTCGCAGTCCTGGCGACTCCTGCTGCCGCAGCAGATGATGCCGAATTCGCCTTCAATCTCCTCACAGACGTTGCACCGTAGGTCTGCCTACCATTAATACGGACGCACTCGGCTGATCAACCAGAATCCTTGCTCTTTTTGGAGACGCCTTTGCGAAACAGTTCATGAGTGAGAGCCTGACATGGGTTGATCACCTCATCTTCGCAATGGTGCCCTTGGGCATCATCACTGCCATCACGGCCGCCATCCGGGTTCAGGGCATGCAGGTTGCCAAGGCCTTCGTCGGACGTGCGCGAGAGAATCGAGCCCTTGCGGAAATCGAACTCATGTCGTCCACATCCGGCGAGGTTTGCGAACTATTTAATGGGAATTCGATTGTCCGCGCCATGGGTAAACCCAAAATTGAGCAATTCATCATTTTCCCGAATGAGTATGACGCCCTCGAGAAAGAGTACAAACGTTCCGATGGCGCCGGTGAAGAACCCGAGGACAAGTCGTGCGGCATCCATTCT
This sequence comes from Fusarium oligoseptatum, assembly GCA_003946995.1. Lineage (NCBI taxonomy): Eukaryota > Fungi > Ascomycota > Sordariomycetes > Hypocreales > Nectriaceae > Fusarium > Fusarium oligoseptatum. The sequence goes on along the minus strand of NKCK01000072.1, from coordinate 178,189 downwards.
CTTCGAACCGCTACTTCAAGAGAGCCTGGGGAATCTAAACTGATGGAGTGCAAACGTATGTCAAAGCCGTAGTTGGTTGGTCTTACTTGCTAACAACCATGGCTACGAAGCCTACTCTGCTCATAGTGTGACCATGATCCAAGAATTTTCTGAGTCGGCTTTGACATTTTCCCGCCGCCTAGGGCGGAATCCCCTGAGCACGATAAAATCTCTATTCAGATCTGCGTCTCCGACACCGCCAGGAGATGAAAAAGGTGTAGGCACCGCCTCCCACGAATCTGGCCACCCCCATCTGCCCCCTGAAGCAGAGCCGGCCTTCAGTGGCCCACCAAATCTTCAGCTCAACCTTTCATCCGACCACTTCGATCAGAATACGCTGAAAAAGCGGCACGAGCTTGTCCTGGCAGCCGTTGCTGCTGTCCTCCTCCAAGCCGGCCTGATTGTCGTCGCAGCTACTACAGCCTATCACCTGAAGCCTGGATCCTCCAGCCTCTTTGAGATCAAAGTTTACGGTTTTCCTTGTTATGCTGTTGGATCTGTTTTTGCTCTCGATTGGCACGGGGATTTGTTCATTCATTGTCGAACATAGTACTATTGAACACTCCTGGGAGGCAGTCAACCGTGCAGGACCGAAGACGGACGGGGAGAAAGCGAAGCCGCAGCACAATGCACCTCGACTGATATGGGTTCAACGATACCAGACGGTAAATGACCAATCTTTCAAAGGTTACGTCATACTGGCTGGCCCGAAACGTCGGGTCGTTACCTCGAGGCGAGATGATGACATTGGGAAGCATCATCTCAGCGACGATTCGGCCTCTGAAGGCTCACACGCAAGCAGTGACGGGAAAAATGAAGTATGTCTCCTCTGATCTTATCGTTTTGTAATTAATAGCACGTTGTGTTTGACACTCTCAGGGGTTTTGGCAGTGGCTTACTGTTGGTGCTGCTCTTTCGGCAGGCCTTGGGTTTATAGCACAGTTCATGGGCCTCCGTGGACTCGCATTCCCGTGCTCTATTGCCCAGCTCGGAGCTATCTTCATCATGGCCCTCATTCGAGCCAGCATCCGGAGACGTTTAGGAAGGGTCCCGGTACATTGTCTTGCTCTTGAAAGGTACGAGCTCGATTTTTTAGCGACACAACTCGTTTTCTATCCAGAGGTTCGAGCCTCGCATCAGCCCAGAGAGGGAGAGGAGAACTATGGGAGGGACAAGTTACCGAGCGACTTCTGTAGATGGAAAGTCAAGACTGCGGATCCAAAGCAACAGAGCGCCTTTTTTGTTCAATCGACGCCTACCAGTCAACAGGAGTCGGAGAACGGAGCGACCATTTCCGAGCCAGCACAACAACACAATACTACTCCTGAGTCAGAACAACAGCACTCCAGTGCCACTTACGAGTCCGCACGACAACATTCTAGTACTGCATCCCATAAGAGTACAGCCGGCCGAGATTCCGAAACACCATCGAGCCAACAACTCATCCGTGTGCGGGAGAGACTAGGCGACTTATCCCACTTCACATCCAAGTCCACAGAGGGTGCTCTATCCTTAGCACAGTCCATCGAGCTTTTCATGAACAGCCTTTCACCGCTCTCCAAGGAAAAGAAGGAAAACAAAAAGAGCGTTTTCGAAGATGAACTGGCAAATTGAAGTTACAAAAATTTACATCTGCTAGCATGTCTGGAGATCTAGACACGGTCAAGATTCCAGTGGAACGAAAGAACTCAGACGGCAAGTGGCAAGTGGACATTGCCAAGATCGATGCGGTACTCTCTCTCTGGATGGCTAGCATTGAGGCTAGGAAAGCCAAAGATGCAAAGGATGCGCAACAGCACAGGGATGCTCGACGGGGTTTGGGAAAAGGCAGGCATTCTGATGACTTATCGCCTGATTGGAGGCGCACCAAGGTTGGAGATGACTCGAGATGCAGCTTTGGCCGTATTATCGGGGACAACTTGGATGATGAGGTACTCAAGCGGGATATCTCTTGGTGGGTTGACAGCATTGTCGCTGAGCAGAGTGATCCTGTGGTGGAAGACAACAACAACAGCAGCGACGAAGGCACTGATGATGGTAGAGATGCCGAGGGCAATGGGCGAGTTTGGAGCAGAGCTAGGAGCAGTGATGTTGAGCTTGTGATCGGATTTAACGGCAATAAGCCGAACGATGGTAAGTAGTACCCCGTGCCTTGAGGTCGCCTACACGTGTGGAAGTTAAACTGATCCAAACATGCACAGGTCCCGCGCGGGAACTTGGCCTTACCTCGAACGATTGCCTTCACACCATTTTGGCGCAGCACCTTTTCACCAGTTTCATGTGGACTGTGGTCGAATTCCTACCGAAGAACTGCCTCAACCCTGGCATTGATGAAATCCAACAAGAGGTAGAGATAGAAGGCCCCAAGGCGTTCGAGTCATACAATTTCGCCCAGACATGGCTCCGACCCAGGCTTCGTCACCGTCAACTCACCAAAATCGTCCGAAAAATGGAATCCTACGGCCTAGGAAGCACCACTGACATACTTCTCTGCATGGTACCAGCACTCAGTTCCAGGCACCTTTTGCCTAATCAGGCAATACTCAAGCTTATGCCCCGTGTTGGCCCTGGCCAGGGATGGGCGGAAACGGCCATCTGCCACAAGAAGCTCCTTGAAACTATCAAGACAGACAAGGTAAGCGAGGAAGATAGATTTAGCGTTAACATTGTTGTGGCCTCAATGGACTTCCTTTCCTTCGCTTATGAACCGTATGATGAACGGACGAAGCCTCCACAGGATCTGGACGACGAGCTCGGGGCCATTGCGCAGGAGCTTCTCTCGTCCAAGTTCACCACCATCATGGAAAGGCTTGCGCCTATTTACCGCCGTCAGTTCCGCCACGAATTATTTTACAACGCTCTTCAATACCCAGCAGGCCCGGTTCGTGGTCTAGATGAAGATTTTGCCAAGAATATTCTGGGGTTTACGCGTTATCACCTGATGGTGTTTTCAATCTCTAACGTGGGGGACCTATATTCAGTGAGTGGCACGAAGTAACTACCCCAATTTGTAGCCTTAGCTCATACTCTAGCAGTCCCAATATTATATCATGCAGGAAATTGGTAAGTTATGGTTTTTCGCTTGGATCCGCCCATCGACAGTCGACTCTGCTAATCTCATCTACTACGGAACTAGAAAAGATCGTAAAAGCTCGCGACATCTTTGGGTGGACTCCGTACCACTATGCCTTTATAGGTACTCGGGGAAAGCTTGCCCCCGTATTCCATCGTGTCATTCCTGAGAGAGCATTTGAGCGGTTGCCAAGCATGCTTGACAATTTAGGGCGGGGTCCAATCCAGTTCGCTACCTTGGCGGGAATGCACGATAGGCTTTGGTTCATGCTCTCCAGGCTTAGCAATGAGGGTCGCAAGAGGGCCATTCAAGCAAGTGGTATCGATGACATGACACTTCTTCACTTGGCCGCAAAAGGTGGGAGCATCGATTGTCTTGACGAATTGATGTCCACAGCTGAAGGAAAGGCATTGCTCGCGAAGAAAGACATTTGGGGTCGCCAAGCACTTCACATCGCTTCCAAGTTCGGGCATGAAGAGATTGTAACGAAACTCTTGGAAATGGGATCGCGTTCTGATGAGCTCGACGATGCCGGGAAATGTCCTGTCGACTATTTCGTGCAAAGACGGAAAGAGAAGGGCCTGGAAAGCGGCATCCAAGGACAACACAGCAACGATTCAGAGGGAAATGATTCCCCCAGCAAGGAGTCCGAAGGGGGATACAAGCTAACCAAGGAAAGCCTTGACTTGTTTCTGAAATTTGCGATGGAGCCTCACTGTCGATACAGCAACGGGAGGTCATTTCTTCACTTTGCAGCCCAGGTCGCAAGCGACGAGAACATTCGCACATTGGTACGCGAGAAAGGGTTCGACGTCGAGGCCCGGGACAATGACGGGCGAACGCCTTTGCACTACGCGATTCTCAGTGGCCGTCCCAGCGTGGCCAGCACACTCATCAAAGACCTGGGAGCGAAGTCATCAGCGAAAGACTCTCACAACACTACAGCGCTCATGTTCGCTGCCCAGGAAAACCTCACCGATGTCGCTCAAACAATACTGGATGCGTGCGATCTCGGTTTTGTCGATGAGGTTGACGACGACGAGAAGGCTGCGATTCATTACGCCCGGAGCCGGAAAACGGTCGACTTTTTGATCAGGAATGAATGCGACATGTTGGCAACAGATTCAGAAGGAAGAACTGCACTGCACACGGCTATTAGGCGAAAAGACAAAGATGTCGCACTGTATCTCTTAGGTCTTGCAGGCTCAAGACAAGTGCAAACAGAACCATTTGACGATACAGAGTCGCTACTCGTTACGGCATGCAGACGCGGTTTATCCGAAGTGGTTCCGGAGATCCTGAGGCGATGGCCTCACATCATAAACACTGAAGACACGGCGTGCGGTCAGTTACCTATCTCATGGGCTTGTGAGTATGGACACAGCGAGGTTGTCGCAAAGCTGCTACAGCACGAATGTAGTGAACGAGTCGACGTGAACAAGGCTGAAGAATGGATGAATTATACCCCGCTACACTTTGCTGCTGAAGCGGAAGATTCCAAAAGCTTGGCTCTTTTGCTGAAGCAGCCAACTGCCGAAATTCATCGACAAGGCGATGAAGGCGAGACGCCCCTGAGACTAGCTGTGAGGCATGACCGCAAAGATGCTGTCCGAATGCTACTCCAGGATCACCGAACTACCCTAGAAGAACGAGTCCACTACATTCAAGACTTCACATCCTCATCATCCAGTGTACTGCATAGCATCATTGGGGATATGCTTGAGACGTTTGCGGACACGTCTTTGATTCTTAGATACTTTCTATGGCTTTTCGATCACACAGCCGCCCCAGGCGCTCAAGAGCCAATCAACAAATTCGTGGGCGATCTCAAGCGAGGGGAATGGAAGAAGTTGAAGACTCCTTATCATATAGCGATCTTGCTTGGTGATGCCGAGTTCTTGCAGATTCTGAAGGAGGAAAATGCCCCTCAAGGGTGGCTAGACGAAGACAACTGGTCTTTGGTGGACTACATCAAACGCTTCGATCGCAATGGAACTTTGACAAGCCTTGTCGATAGTTTCCAGCCTTTAGACACAAACACAGAACACGAGCATAGGGAGCCGACAGCCCTGATCTGCGCTTTTCCTGAGTCGCAGATCAAGGTCACTTCCTGCACCACCGAGGGACATAACAACTGCTCGAAAATACACGGTACGTTGTTCTCGTTTCTTTCCTCCCACGTCTAAAAGTCTAATCGTTAAATTTTGGTAGATGTCGAGGTAACTAAGGGGCAGTGGTATCGACCGTTTCGTAGAAGGGCGTGCATACGCAGCGATCACAGCATTCCCCCATCTGGAAAATATTTTTACTTTGAGGTGGGGGTCCTTCGAGATTCAGAAAGCGGGTAAGTCGCAATTCACTTTGTGCAGCGTCCTCTAAGCGCAAGACCTTATGATGTAATACAGAACTTTTGGGATCGGCTTCTGCGACTCGAGCAACATCGATGATCAAATGCCAGGTTGGTTCAAGGGATCGTGGGGATACCATGGCGATGATGGGGCGCTGTTGATGGAATCAGGCACTGAACAAACCATTCCGAGCTCAGACTTTGGAGAAGCTGGCGAATTCAAGCCTGGTGATATAGTAGGTGCTTGTTTGAACACGGACACCGGTCAAGGGTTCTGTACGCGCAATGGCAAGAAGTTGAACATGGGTAGGTTGCCCGCACAGAGATGGGAGATGTCTATCTGCCGTATTAACTACTTGTTAGGAAATGCTTTCAAGGGACATGAGGACAGCTTCAAGTATGGGAAAATGTATCCCTGCGTTGGGTTTGACGTGGGAGAGGATGGCGAGGGACTTTGCGTCAGGGTTAATTTTGATGGATCGGGCAATCATCCCTTTATGTACAAAGGGCCCTTTGAGTTTTAGTTAGAAATGTGTTCATGGCATGGTATTTAATTTGAGAGCCGGGCGAGAACAGAAATAATTAGTCGCTTCTTAGCGTCAGAACGAATAGAGAGACTTATGCGGTAGTTTCACAATGGACGCAGTTGCTGGCTAGGACGACTGTACACTTTGTCGGCATTCCTTTTAGTAATCCAGAATTAGTGCAGACTACATATGTAGGGAGAAAGAATGTCTTGTTAGAAATTTGCACTGTGTCATAGGGCAAGGGAGAGGCATTCTCACGCTCACCCTTAAAGGGGGCCGGCATTCCCTATCATAGTTACTTGATAACGGACAAGGGGGTTTGCGACCTACCCATATTGAGGGTCTGCCTACCACAGTACATAGGTATCTAGAAGACTGGATTTCACCGGCCAATGTTGTTTGTGATGATTGGGCCTGGGCTTTGACATGATGCAATTTCTTTTTGGCGTGATTCTTCGACTACCTGCAAGCTACAGCCCACAAGTGGCAAAAAGGCTTTAAAAAAAGGCCACGGTGTTAGTATTGGGATATGATGCTATGATGTGTTAGAAATGTGTTCTTTATCATAGTTGAAGCCGTGATAACCGATAGATAAGATCGAAATCAAGGAAAAATAGTCTCTACGTCTATGAAACGGTTTATTTTTAAATTGTTTTGCCAAAAATAACGTGGCTGTACAGAAATATCGCTCCATCATTTACCACACGAGACATAGACCACGACTTGAGCAATGTGTTTCAAAGTAGGGCCACTAGGTTAGCATTTGGGATATGATGCCATCATCCGTGAGAAATGTGTTCTTTGTCATAGTTGAAGCCGGGATAGCCGAAAGATAAGATGGTGTTTTAAAGTAATCAGGGTTATGATTTTCAGGGGATGAGAAATTCGTTTACAGCCAGCCCTGCGCCCCAATAAACAGAGATTTCTCCGCTCAGGACATGGCCCTCTGTGCCAGAATTCAGGTACTCTAACAACCTAGGAAAAAACCATGAGGACCTATAGCCTTGTAAACACTCTTCTGGTGTCTGTAGGCACAGCTTCGGCGGCCGACTATGCTGCAAGAGATATGGATAGATGGTGCATTACGTACCTATCCACCTATCTCGCTCCAGTTTCTGATCAGCCCGGATCGTCACCATCAAGACTCTCTACATTCAGCTGGAACAGCAGCTCAATTCCGGCTACTACCTCCGGTATAAAGTCCCAATTCTTGATGCGTTTCGTGCGTCCAAACTTGTATTGACAATGTGTATCAGATACAGACGACCGAACCTCGTTCATTTCGGAATCCAGCGCCGGAACATCTGCAGTTGGCCTTGAGTCTTCAAGCGTGGATATGGCCCTGACCGAGCCACAAACTGATTCCCGGACACTATCGTTTGGCTCGACAACCGAGTCTTTGACCGATATCATCATTACATCTTCGATGTCAACAACAACCAACTTGAACACTGCCGCCTTTCCAACCTCGAGCGGTATTGTCGAACCACCCGGACGATCTGTCATCTTCCTAGTCGAGATCGAGGAATCGGATAATCAGAAGCGCGACATCAGTAAAAGAGCGACCGGGGGCTTCGTGGGTCAGGACAACCCGGACATCTGTACGTTTGCAGCGACCTACAATCTGGCCGAAGGTCAGCTCTTCACTGGCGGTGTGCCTGTCTATTACTCTGGTGAAGAATTCAAGGAGCTGGGTGGGGACGGCCCTCCTGTCAGCGGCTCCATCACAAGAACCTTTGACACTGATGGCCGGACACTTGTGTTCAGGAACTCGGCGCTGCCAAATGGCGAGGCAGGCTTCTGTCAGGACTCTAGTGGTCAAGTATATCTTACTTTCACTGCTGAGCCTTCGAACTGTGTACCAGTCACTTTGGCTGTTTATGACGGTGAGAATAACATCTATTCTTTTTGGGATTGTGAATGCTAATTATGCATGTAGTTGCACAATGTCAAGATGGGCGGCTTGTGGGTTTTGACACTTCAACCACCCCTGAGATAGTCTCCGAGACAAGCACGGTTGCAGAGGTCAGCTCCAGAAGTGCTAGTAGCGAAGAGTCTATGACAGCAGAAGCAACTATATCCACAGAAGACAATTCGCTCAGTTCAAGTCAAACTGAACCAAGTGGTCGGTCTTCTGAAGCCTCTACTTTTGAAGCATCCACCACGGTTTCTTCTAAAGTTATTGACTCATCAGCCGCCTCAACTCCCTCTATGCAATCCTCCATTTTGTCTATTGACCCGACTACTGAGACATTGTCATCTATGGAGTCGGAGGTTTTGGGCTCAACTATAAACACGTCAACTGGCTCGGCCTCGCAGACTTCGTCTGAGGTAACTGGGTTTCCGAGCTTCAGTACCTTTTCGAGCAGTGAAGAGACAACACCAAACATATCGACTACGACGTCAGATTCTTCATCCGAGATGGATGAAAGTGAGACCGAAGCAACTACCACAGAGTCTTCATCTGAGATTGATACAACTACTGTAGAGTCTTCATCCGAGATCTATACTTCTACTACAGGGTTTTCATCTGAGACCGAAGCAACTACTACACAGTCTTCATCCGAGGTCGATACGTCTACTACAGAGGCCACAACTACAACAAGCCAAGAAACAACTTCCGCAGACACCACCACCACAGATCTCGCAATGACTACGACGTCAGAGTTTTCATCTGATATTGATACATCTTCGACAGAGGCTACAACCACAACAGACTCAGAAACTACCACCTCCACTACTGCAGACACCACCACGGATGTCACATCGACGACAGCATCAGAGTCTTCATCCGAGATCTATACTTCTACTACAGAGCCTTCATCCGAAACCGAAACAACTACTGCACAGTCTTCATCCGAGATTGATACGTCTACTACCGAAGAAACAACCACAACAAGCCTAGAAACCTCTACCGCAGACACCACCACAGATCTCACAACAACAACTAGTTCTGCCCCGGAGCCTGATGAGTGCACCAGTTTAAGCGATCCATACAACGTCGGCGGTTTCGATTTTGACCTCTCCTGCAACACTGCTGTCACAAGTTTTGGGAATTCCATTGGACAAGCCCAGGCAAACAGTTTCTCCCAGTGTGTGCTTTTCTGCGCTGAATCCCCCAGCTGTGGTGGCGTACAATACCACAAGTCCAATATGCTCTGTGACGGATATACATTAATCACTGGAACCATTGGGAATAATCTATTCCATGTTGCAATCAAGCTGCATCCAACTACTACAACATCAGCAGAGCCTACAACATCAATAGAGCCTTAGGACAGACGGGAGCAGGTGTAGCACGAGCTATAGATGGTCGAGGTAGCTGTGTCAAAGACACACACCCTCTGTTCAACTTTTGAAAGCTTTTTTTCTCCTTTGTTTAACGTCGAACGCGACGATCTATTCGACATCTCTTCACTCTAGTCTATCCCTGCGTAGGGTTTGAGATGGCGTGGGACTTTGTGTTTTGAGTTTTAGTTAGACCCCTCGTTTATATCGCTTTTCTCTTTGTCTGAGCTTAGCTTTTTACCTGATCTTGTGTTAATAGATATCATTGGGTCTAGGGTCAGAGTCACTTAAAGCTGATGTGTATGTATGCAATTCACTGACCAGCTAACACGCTTCTCTTGAGGCCAGACGCTGAGCCTTGTTAAACCAGTACTTGTCAACAAGGAGTCGCAGCTAACTATGTAATCCGCACAAGGTGACACTGTTGGACCATCGGAATGGCCGTTAGGAATGTTGAGTTGGGGAGCCTTGCCTTCGTAGGCATGACATGGCACCCCCAATTGACAATTGTTTGAGTTGGTTGGAACTTCATTTACTATACAGAGCGGTGGCATTGCCGTCATCTTGGACGTGACTGAAAGACAGACATTCCACTCAGCAGTCAACGTTAAATTAGACATCGCTTCCTCCTATCGCATGATATTTCCCTAAACTCTACCTTTGGCTACTCCCTTGAGAAATATTTCAAAGAAAACGGATCGTCAACATTAAACCCCAAACGAAAATCCTTATTATGCACCTTGACAGTCTCACGCCAGATATCCAACGTCTCCTCGCTAACTTCAGGTTCCGGTTTACCAGCCAGTAGCAAACAAGGAATTTCAGGGAATTCTGTGCAGAAATGGAGATTCGAGAGCCAGGCGTCGCTGAAGCTGATGGCACAGTATTCCACTTTTGGCATGCGTGCGGCGCATTTTCCCATGCTGCGGAAGAACGGGTCCATGAGTGAGTACACGGGATGGTCTCGGAAACGACGTTCTAGTCCTTCCCCTGGAATGTCGGCTGCGAGATGGATCATTATGCTTGGGGGGAGTCGACTCCCGGGTCTTTGCATGGTGAGCCATTCCCCTGAGGGAAGAACCTCGTGAGGGTAGACGTCTATAGACTTGAGGCTTGGCCAATAAGGTTCCTCATCTGAACTCTCTGAAGGCCAGAAGATGGTATGGTCGACGCTGCCAGAAAATGTAAAGTCTTTAAGCCCTATCCGTTGCGTAAACTTGCAAAGTGCTTCGCTTAGAGGGTCTTGTTGAGAGCCGGGCGGGATGATACTGGGAGGTTGAAAAGAGTGGTTGCTTGGTAGTTCTCGGACATATGTGAGATGAAACATTTCGAGGGATAGGGGAAGTCTCTGGAGGGTGGTGGCAAGACCTATCAAAAGCATAATTAGCGATGAAGAAATTGTCGTGGAAAACATCAGAGACTTGCCGTTTCTTTGATGGATCCTGAGAGCTGTATCCAGTTTCTCTGCATCGCAAAGTTCCCAGTTCACCTTTCTCAACCTTGGCATCTTGCTCGCCATTAAACAGATAGAACGTGGAGAAAAGACAACGCTTCTAGAGATGAGACTAGTCGACATTTTTATACACCATAGGTAGTTCCGGAAGTTCTTCGTAGCCTGGCGGGAAGTCCAGATATGAAGTCCGTACTTGTCCCTGAGCGACAAAAGGATAGTCTACAGGATCCCCATAGTCACTAGCATACTGCTCCGAAGACCCGAAAACACCGGGTACTGGGATCTTGAGATGGAGGTAGACTAGAGGATCCTTGCAGGGTGGTGTTTTGCTCAAGAGGGTGAAGAGTTGAGTGACTATCTTGACAAAGACTGTCTGATCATCCGGGTCGTCTGGATTTGGTGGATCAGTTTCATGGACAGGGAAAATGAATTCGCATCGCATGTAGCGAAGATATGAAAGACGTGTCGGAGTAAGAAGGTTCTGGCTTATTGCCTCTGAGAGTCTGGTTGGGTTTAGAAATAAGCGCCGAAATGTCTGAGCTTCGATATAAGGTTGCCATTGTCGCGATAGAGTTGCGAATGGAGCTAGCGACTCATCTGAGTCCTCCCATAAACACAAGGCGATACTTGAGAGGATCTCGGGGGCGAGCTGCTCCATGTTGTATTGATGATCGAGTTTTGAGGTGAGTCAAGATTACCTTGATAAAAATCTTGGTTGAGAACCAACCGGAAACGGAGCGGGATTAGTATAACCCATGTTCTGTATGCATGACTGCCTGGAGTTGGAGTTAGCTAGCTTGGTGATGCCTGGAGCTGGCTCGTGCGGGATGAAGCCATTCATACCTAGGGTTGTTAGATAGTTCTAAAGGTTATTTAGACGACTTAAAAAGAGGTCTTCATTTTTGCGTGAATCATGATTAATTACCCGAGTTTATTTAATTATTCTTGATCGCAAAGATAGACCATATTAATACCTTAACTATTCAATTCGCTCAACGAGTAAGCAACAGTCATTGTCGGCGAGGCATTCCACCGATCGGCAGGCTGTGATTGAAGTGCTATGTAAAGTGGTCACACACAAGCCTCTAACATGTCTACGGGGTCAAAATCTTGATCCAGGTTTAACATTGTCTATCCTTAGCCCTCGGTCTATTTTCTACCGAAAGCTCGTGATCAGATATTGCCAACGGCTCATTCAGGCAGAATGAGCGGGGTTAACTGTTCCTTAATGGGCCGCCGGTTCAACTATGTTCTATGAAAGGCAAGGTTAAGCGCCGTGGGGAGGTCCAGTGGACGTGTTTTATGCGGGGGAGGGATCTTCTCTGTTACCATTCCGCGTTAGATTATTCGCAACTATTCGTATTCAACAAGTTGCGAGACTACATATATGACTACCATAATGCCTGCGATAGCTATTCTGCAAGACGAGCACCCTATTCGCAATATTCCATCATGTCTCAACAAGCCAAGCTCCGCGTTTGCAAGAACAAGACCAGAGTCTTTATCCTTACCGACATCACCAACGAGCCCGACGACTCTGAGTCACTGGTTCGTTACCTTCTCTACAGCAATGAGTTCGACACAAGGGGTCTCGTGGCATGCACTTCCACACACATGATGTCCCGCGTGGCCCCTCAAGAGATTGAAGACATTGTGAACGGATACGCCGAAGTTGTGGCCAATCTGAATGTCCACGCTCACCCAGAGAATCAATACCCTGATGCTCAGACTCTTCGTGATATGATCAGAAGCGGACCACCCGTGTACGGAAAACTCGCCTTGGAACCCAATGAGCCACTCTCTGGTGGCTCAGAGCTGCTCATCAACCGCGTCGACGAGTCTGAGGAGCCACTTTGGGTTCTCTGCTGGGGCGGTGCCAATCCCCTTGCTCAAGCTGTTGCTCACGTCGACAAGACGAGATCTCCCTCCGAGAGTGCCCGTTTCCGCTCAAAGCTCAGGGTTTACGCCATCTCCGACCAAGACGACACGGGTGCTTGGATGAGGATTAAGTATCCAGACATCTTCTATATCTGCTCCATCCACGGTTGGTGCCAGTATCTTTGCGCAACATGGACAGGTATCTCAGGTCCTACCGACTTGGGCGGCTCGGATCCAAGCCAATTCACAAAGGAGTGGATCAAGGAGAATATTCAAATCGGTCCTTTGGGCAAGAAATACCCCGACTTCAAGTTCCTCGTCGAAGGCGATACGCCTACTTTCCTCTACCTCATCCAGAACGGTCTCGGCTCTCCTGAACATCCTCACTGGGGGAGCTGGGGTGGTCGATACACCTACTTTGACCCAAGCATGAGTGGAAACCACTTTGCAGATGCAGTCGAAGCTGCTGTGGGAATTGACGGCAAGACCTATGTGAGCAACTGGGCTACCATTTGGCGATGGCGTCCAGCCTTTCAGAACGACTTTGCTGCTCGTATGCAGTGGACCTTGACGGATAAGTTTGAGGATGCTAATCATGCTCCTGTTGTATTTGTCAATGATAGCACTGGAGGACCTGAGCCTCTGCTTATCGAAGTGGAGGCTGGGGAGAAGATTGTACTGGATGCTTCCAAAAGCTACGACCCGGATGGTGGAAAGATCAAGTTTCACTGGTTCCAGTATAGAGAACCAACCGGTGTTTCTGGTCTCCTCGGGGAGATGGTTCCTGATCTCGAGATCAAAGACATCGACCAAGAGGGCTTGGGCCGCAAGGTGGAAGTACCAATTCCTCCCCCTGAGGTGTCGTGTCTCGAGCAACGAAGTGGTAAGCCCTTGGAGAAGGGACAAGAGTATCACATCGTCTTGGAGGTCAAAGATAATGGGACTCCTAGTCTGACGACTTACAAGCGGGTGGTTATTCAGTGTACCAACAGAGAACTCCGAGGTGGGAGAGATACTGTGGCGGAGACAAATGCTGAGTGGTTACTGTTGAGGAAGTAGGGCAACAGGGTGTATCTACTCGGATTATGAGAATAGAGGGAGCAAAACAATCGGTATGGGAGTTACTATTTCTCAGGCTCCAGATGCAGCCTCCGGATGAATAAATGGATGTTAAAAACTTGATTATACATGTTATAAGTCTGTAATGGTCTAAAGAGTCCTTGTGAGCCCCGACCCCCTCAATATGCATCATCTATCTAGTCTCGGCTGCAATACTCTTATTGAGAGCACTCCCCAAAGCAAGCAATGCCTTAAGAAGAGGCGCATCAACCCGATTCTCCTGAGCAATTCTAACCGTGTTCCCCAAAATGACATCAACTTCCATCTGCCGCCCCGCAAGCGCATCGGCCATCATACTAGGCATAACACCCGGTAACGGTCTCATCGTCAACAATTTCAACTGCTCCTGAACAACACCCTCATCGATTGCAGTGTATCCAGCAGCTCTCGCAGTGGCCGCAATCTCTGACATGACATCTCTCATAAAGGCCGTCGCTCCATCTGAGCTTCGGAAGAACTCTGCGTCACGGAGACCAGAGAGTGCGCAGATTGGATTCTCGGAACCGTTTATGAGGAGTTTCTTCCATCTTTCTATCTGAATGTCTGTGGCGTGGTGGGCTTTTGCTCCTCCTGTGCTTAAAAGGGAAGTGAATTTGGCGCAGGCTTTCAGATGATGGATAGGGGCGTCGGCTGGAAACGTTCCTAGATACATTTTATCTAGCGTCCCGTGTGTAAAGGTTGTAGGTCCTGTCTGACTAACAGGTGTGTAAAGGACACAGCTGAGAATAGGTGCCTGAGGGAATGCGGCTCGGAATGGATCCTCGATGGCTATGCCATTTTGTAGAATGACGATTGTTGTGTTGGGTGAAACAGCCGGCTTGATGGCCTCGGCCTCGGGACAATTGACAGTAGCTTTTTGTAGCAACAAGGAGCCATCTGAATGATCGAGGTGATGACTCGACTGCTTCTTCGACAGACTGTACGATACATGGGCGTACAGATAGGCCCGTTCCCCATAGATCCGAGTCGATGGTGAAGCCCTGTTCCTTGGCGGCATTATAGTTGGAACGGCAGACGGCGTAAATATTCTTTTCTGGGATACTCTTGGATAGTAGGTAGGCAAGGATGGCCCCGATACTACCAGTTCCGTATATCAAGACGGACATGTCCGTATCAAGGGGAGACATGGTTCGGGGGTCATCAAGAGACGATGTTGTGAAAGCCAGTATATGGTAAAAACTTTAAACCTCCAAGCGTTCCTAGTCCAATTGACTTCAAAAAGATATCATTTGACCCGTCAAAGCCGAATCCAAGATCGGCTGGAGAAACCGAGCCCAAAGCCGATGTTCGCCTTCCGGCACGCCCTACGCCCCACGCCTTTATATCGACATTCTGTGGGGATGCTACGACAACTGCACATCATGTACGCCCTTCTTTACTTGGCTGCAGCTGTAAAAAGGTTGTCAAGCTCCACAAGAATTAAATGTCAAGACAAGATACGGAAATGTTATCAAAATACCTGGCGATAACAGTGCCACTCTTAACTGCAAAGCCGCCCTACGCCCTACGCCCTGACTATCTACACATTTCGCAAAACCCAAACCAAGAAATGGAGAGTCTCCTCTGCTATTTTACTGAGCCTCGTGCTACTATGTAGCCGGTGGTTCTTCCATCCAGTTGCCGAGTAAATTCCCATCAACAATTCTTGCCGATCAAATCCGAAGCAATCATGGCAACCGAAACCCCTCCTGCGCCCTTGGACGCTTCAAAGCTCGAGATCAAGGCACATGACACTACCAAGCCAGTTCCAGATGTCGACAGCCCCGAACTGGCCAGCCTGAAGGTCTCAACGGATCGCATGGTGGTGGCCACCTGGACCGCTCACCAAGGCTGGGCCAACCCCCAAGTCGTCCCCTACGGTCCGGTCCCCCTGATGCCCTCTGCGAGCGCCCTGCAGTATGCAACTCAATGCTTCGAGGGCATGAAGTTGTTTCGTGGCTACGATGGTCGTCTTCGCCTCTTCCGTCCCCTGTACAACTGCGAACGAATGCTCAAGTCGGCGACTCGCATTTCTCTACCTAGTTTCGACCCCGAAGAACTTCTCAAGCTAATTCTTAAGCTGTGTGTTCTTGAAGCACCTAAATGGCTTCCCAAGGACAAGCCTGGGTCAGCGCTTTACCTCAGACCGACCATGATCGGAACGGATTCGAGCTTGGGCTTCAAGGTCCCGGATGAGGCTGGACTATACATCTTCATGGTGTACTGGCCGCCCCCAAAGCCTGCTGCTCTGAGTGGAGGTGCTACGCCTGGAACCCGACTGCTCACCAGCAGTGAATCAGCTGTCAGGGCGTGGCCTGGAGGTACTGGAGCTGCCAAGGTGGGAGGTAACTATGGATCAGCTCTCGTCGAGCATGCTCTTGCAAAGAAGCAGGGCTATGATCAGGTTCTCTGGCTCTACGGCCCTGACCGTCAAATCACCGAGGCTGGTTCCACCAACATTTTTGTCATGTGGAAGACGGCGTCTGGCACTGTCGAGATGGTCACTTCCCCACTGGACGAGAACAACCTCATTCTGGCGGGCAACACGAGACGCAGCATCATTGAACTCAGTCGCGAAATGTTTGCCCCCGGAAAAGTAGAGGAGGGCATGGAGTGCGAGGTCTTTGAGAGAATCATCACCATGGCCGAGGTAGAAGGTGCGGCTCGTGAGGGCCGATTGATCGGTGCTTTTGTGGTAGGCACCGCTTTCTGGATACAGGAGGTTAGTGAGATTATGTACAATGGGCAGACTATCGAGGTTGGCACTGGCTCGGCACGACATGTTTCGTTGCTCAGGGAGCGGATGACGGATATTATGTATGGTAGAGAGAAAAATAGCTGGGGTTACATTGTGGAAGAGTCTTGAGACAATATCGGCGATAGAAAAAGTTTCCAATAAAAAGTTTCTCTATTAATGGCAGTATCAAGGTAGTTACGGTGCTTTGCAGCATTGGGTTTTAATGCTGCTGTGTGTTATCAAGTGTGTTCTTTGATCTTGTGCACGGCCGCATGTCACCAGAAAAATATTAATTAAAAAGACATTATTAACTTCTCTTTACGTGATATTATTTAATGAGGATATTTTAGCGAAATGAAAATTGTTCGCTATTGTGCCCAATACTCCGAGTTCTGAGAAGTCGTCTTCACGAAAAACAAGTTCCCAGACCAACAACTTATTTGCACCGCACAAACTGGCACTCGATATAACAAATTGATGGGGCAGTTTTCGATGTCGAAAGCAATCTTTCTAAACTCCGAAGAACATCAACCAAGTCGGCGTTGCCGAGGCCGGGATCGGGCATGCCGTTCAGGCGAGAAATCGGACGCATGTCGTCAAATGTCATCCGTGGGGCGTAGGGCGTGAACTGCAGGCGAGAAGAGGCCTATCAGCGGAACAAGATTTCATGGACATCAGATCCTTTTTTACTTGCTACTCTAAGCTCTCTTTGTGGCCCTGTAATTGTTGCAGTCCTTGTCCCTCTGGAGAATGGTTGTTGAGATGGCGTCGACGCCGGGCGCGAGTCTCTGGAAAGACCCTTACGAGGCTGTTAACCTCCCAGAAGAGAAGAACCCTGTCAACTTTTCCAATGTGAGTAACTAACCCATAATTCTGCGTGTATTGTGCCTAACTGGAAACTAGGTCAAAAAAGCCCGGGTCGTCGCAGCAGGCGTCGCCATCATCGTCAACAGCGCCCTCGGCTCGTCATTACCCTCCGGAGCCGCAAGCGACATTGCCAAAGAGTTCTCCGTCACTGCCCCTCTGCAGCTCGTCCTTCTCAACTCGATATACATGCTTGGGTTTGCGATTGGGCCCCTTATCTTTGGTCCCCTGAGCGAACATGTCGGACGCCGTATCGTGCTCATTGGCACGTACGTCGCGTACATGATCTTTACGCTCTGCTGTGCCGTAAGCCCTACATATGGGACGTTGCTGCTATTTCGTCTGCTTTGCGGTATAGCTGCTGCGGCTCCCAATGCTGTGGTCGGACCCCTATTTGCGGATATATATGATCGTCCCGAACCTCGAGGCAGGTCGATGGCGTACTTCATGTGTGCCACCTCAATGACACCGCCGTTTGGACCCATAATATCAGGATATGCAACACGAGTGTCTTGGAGATTAACCTTCTGGATTGGCCTCGCCATCGCCGGTGTCTGCCTCCCGCTTGTGGTTTTTCTCCCCGAGACGTACGTCCCCGTTCTCAAGAAGAAGTATGCTAGGAAGAATGGCGACGACATATCATTGGAGTTACCATGCCCGGAAAAGAAAAAGTACCAGCTTCTGCAGGAACTTGGAACCATCTTCTCAAGGCCTTTTGTCATGATTACTAGGGAACCAGTAGTCCTTTTTTCGTCCCTTTACCTAGCGCTGATCTATTCGACGCTGTACCTCTTCTTTCAAGCATACCCGATCATCTTTCGAGGTCAGTGTTTTCCCGTGCTGTCATGTCGTGAATGGCTCTCTAACTCTTTCTAGGGGTGTATGGGCTGTCGTATGGTGAGGTCGGCCTGGCTTTCCTCCCAGGTGAGTTCTTTAAACGCCCTATCAACAAGCCTCGCGAAGTATTGACAAGATGATAGTTACTGCTGGTTCTGTTCTCGCTCTAGTGATCTTCCTCTGTTACAGCGCCTACCACTCTTCGGCCCTGAAGGCGGGTGCACCTTGGGCTGCTAAGATTGAATATCGCCGACTTCCTCTCGCCTGTGCTGGTGGTCCAGTGTGAGTGGCTCCAGTTAGATTCTGCTCTATCAAACAATATTGACATCGTCTAGAATCGTCATATCTCTCTTCTGGCTGGGATGGACAGCCTACCCGAACATTCACCCAGCAGTACCCGCAGTTTCAGGCCTCTTCTTCGGAACAGGCTACCTCGTAATCTTCATGGCCCTGCTAAACTACATCACCGACGCCTACAGGCAATTTTCTGCCTCTGCCCAGGCATCCGCCAGCACCCTACGATCCATCACTGCTGTCTGCTTACCCCTGGCGGCACCCCAGATGTACGACAAACTCGGAGTTCAGTGGGCATGCTCGCTTCTTGCCTTTATCACCTTGGTGCTCGCATTGATCCCGTTTGTTTTCATTCGATATGGAGAGGTTCTCCGTCAACGAAGCCCCTTCTGTCAAAAGCTTGCCCAGCCTCCAAGGTTGGTTGTTGTAGGGTGATAAGCAAGGTGTGTAGGGACAGTTAGACGCAACTCTGATCAATACTCTAAATCTTAAAGAAGGGGAACATGATAATCAGTGAAGAATTTTTGGGATAGTCTATAAGAGCTAGCCTTGGGTTCACGTTTGGATTCTGATGTCATACCTAAGCAAAGTCTCATAATCACTTGGCCCTCAGTTACAAACGTTAACTTGAGTTTTTTGAAAGACTATTTAGATGTGTTCAACGAGTTCAAACATCGTCTGGTCATGATAGCAATAACTCCCTCAAATATTATCCATCTAAGAGAACCCCCCACTCAACTTAATATTATCGACTTCCAAGAGCACGGCCGAAAAGACCGACTGAAAAAAGACGACTGATAGATCTTGGCCAATCCAACCCTCTCAGCCACAGCTCTACCATTGCGATCCTCCCTCCAACTAAGCATTAGAGCGTAGAAACAATACCACTCAGCTTGCTGCCTTTCTTCAGGTATGTAGTAATTCCACGTGTCGAGCTCTTCAAAGCTAAACTCCTTTGCATCAGAGATGGCAGCAAACTCGAACAAGCCGCCAACATTGTTGAACCACTCCTTGTCGAGGATCACAGTCCCGCACCAGTCTCCCAATTTGTCTGTGAGGCCGAAACGGTGTAGGTCTTTGCCCATGTTTGTCTGTTTAGAATGACTCTTGCGCGAGAGTGCGAACCAACTTGTGAAAGTCTGGAATAGTAGAAGCCCTTTGTCGGGTCGATGCTGTGACTTGAACTGTTCAAGTTCTTCCTCGTCATCCTCGTCGAAAGTCCCATCTATGCTGAACCTGCGCTTGTCCCGGCATCTTATGGCATCCCTGGATCTCCCGTAACGGTCATGGGGTCCAGCGCTATAGCCATCCCAGCGCTGAAGCGGTGATTCTTGTTCAACAAAGTGCCTATCATTCCAAGCCAGATTCCACTTTTCGCCATCTCCAAGATACCACACGACCCAGGTATGCTCGGTCAGCCAGTTGTGCAGGTTGAACAAGGTCCCTTCGATGGTCGAAAATCTCCAGTTGACCTTTCGCTCCCATCCGCACCATGACCAGCTCACCAGATCATGAGAAATGATCCGCTTTCCAGCAGATTCAGGCTCCCATAGAAGGGCCCAGTCGAGGTATCGCAGGGGCATGCCATGCTCGAGCTTCGACAAGAGCCCTCGGCTGAGAACCTGACTCAGGCCGATAAAGGCCACGAGCTTGTCTGAAGATTTCGTGAGCAACCGACCGGAATAGATGTTGACGCAGTTGATGTAGCTTCGTAGAGGATTGCCCTGGAGTGCCTGCAGCGGCGACGCAACCGAATCCAAGGTCCATGCCGGCCTTGTCAGAGAAGACTCCATATCTTCGCGCCAGGTGGTAGTTGGACATTGCCAGATCATCCCGTCAGCGGTAAAGATGGCACACCTTGTCGAAAGCAGACGTTCCTGGAATGTCCAGGCCCTGGAGTCCCAAGGACTCGCGCTGACGATGGCCGCGACCGGTCTCAGCGTGGTGAGCGGTATCTCCTTGTACACCTCAACATTCTGCCTGAGACGTCCAGGGGTTGAAGAGACGCCCGGAATGCCGGTGGAAGAATTAGACCCGTATGCTGCACATATACACAATGTTGCCTGATGGTAAACCTGAGACATGGATGCGAGCTGCTCCGTCCAGTCCTCCATACAATCCTGAATTATACATAATGCATCGATCCAAATGTAGTCGATTTTAAGCTCGCGGACGACAGTGATTGCATCCTGTACGGTCTTGGGTAGCCGTTCCTTAGGAATTCCGTTGAGCAGTTCTTGCAAATTTGCCAAGACTAAAACCAGATTCTGCGACTGGCCCCAGACGTAACTCAAAGCGGCGTATGTTGTGGGAGTGACTTCCATGTCTACTACAACAAGACGCATGGAGTTGACGTCGATAAGTCGTATCGGGTGCTTGAAGGGAAGCAAGTCTTTCTTTTGGTGCTCCTGGCAGCTCTTATGGTCGACTGAGCATACCTGGTACCACTCCGAGAGAAGCTGATAGTCCACAGCTTCATCGTCCTTTGATTTCGCTAGAAGTGATACTTCCTCCGTGGAAGACGGAAGGATTGGGACAATATAGAACTCCGTGAGCGCCGTGTCGTCGCTGAACACGCGTAGTCTCCGTGTCGTCGGCATGGAGTCGTCGCCTCTGCAGTCATGATGCCATTCCATGCTACAGCGGATCCTCCTGCCCTTGGCGTTGAGTCCATCGTGGCCAATTCCGGATCCGGTGCTTGAGTGGGAGGCATTGTATATGAGCCGACAGAAGGAGCATGTAACTCGATTACCGTATATTTCATCGAGAAACCCCAAATCTGTATGGCCGAACCCTACAGCGTCGAAGTCGCCCGCAATAGTTGCATATAATGCCGTTGCCGTCTCTTGGGTCTTGAATTTGTACTGGGATAGATTCAAGCCCCCGCAGCGATTGCATAGACTGTCTTCAGGCTGGTTGGTTATGTTGCTGTCCATCTTGTACAGCCCTGAACAGCAAGGATTAGAAGCCTTGATAAGACAGCCACTTTCGAACTTGGTCAGACGTTAGTTTGAATAGTCAAGGTCGGATCGAAGGTGAAGCCTTATCCAAACTGATCACAAGTCTTGGGCGGGGTGAAAGAGTGAAATACGCTCATCTCATCTGCTAAGATATGCTCCTTACCTTGTGGGGAACTCGCAGAGTAAGCTGCATGAGGTCATGTGTGTGCTAGGCTGGTGAATGGCTTATCTGAAGAAGTGGGCAAACCAATGCCCTCATACATCGACTTCATTGGCGCACGCATATTTTCAACTCCCTGGTCAACTGTGTGGCTTAGCAATGTCAGAGTTACGACGATGGCAGTATGGGGGTAGCAAACACTTCATTCATCCAAACACCGTGATATTCACTTGCCACTTGACGGTTGGCCTTGAGGCTTCCGTTAACCGCCTACATACCTAGGAGAGTAGATGTGATGGACTAGTTATTGCAGACGCAGACCGACAAGGCCAGTAATCACCGAATGCGATCAAAGGCTGTCTCACCATGCAGGCGAGATTTACGATTCAATTAACATGCGTGTATAAATGACAAATGCCCGCTCCTCTACAGTTCTTATGATTAAAAAAAGACAACATTAGTCCACCCGCGATGACATGACAAAGTTCCCCAACGACCTAATACAGACTGACTCGCCTTGAGAAACGACGCCGCCAAATTATTAAACACATGAAGCCCATAGCCAGAGCCAGCGACCCAATAGTTAACCACTTGGTCACCAACTCAACATGATCTGCCGTCCAGTTCAGCAACTGCCCATCTAGTCTCTGCCACGACCGTCCCGCGGCATGGTGAACCACAGAGTCCCCATAAAGGTCTTCAAATATCCCTAGATTACAGTCTTTTTCATTGTTCAGCCAGAGGTACTGTTGGAGAGCCGAGGTCATCATCATCGGACCTGTCGACCAGAAAACCTGAAGATATGGCAGAAGTATCCATCTTGATGCTGCACCACCGCGACGCTTGGCTTCTTGAAGTGCCCAGAGAAGGAATTTTGATCCTCGCTCCGCCATGAAGAAATGATTGCTTATTCCAGCACCGTCTCCAGTGGGAGGGAAGAGTTCTTGGAAACCGAGATGTTGCAGGCAGATTAGTCCGTCAACCGACATTATAAAGGCGTCCAAATCCGCGTACACACCTCCTTCCGCATGCACGACCACAAGTCTGGCCATATCTGCCCGTTGAATATTCTCCGGATAGCTCTCATAGGTCGACCAGAGCCAAGAGTAGTTAGTCTTGATGAGCGAAACGACATCGTCCTCGGTCCATAGCTTGACCGTGTAATTCAAGGGCTCAAACGCCGCCTTCCAAGATTCATGTGATGCTTCAGCTGGGTAAGAGCTGATGTCGGCTGTCTTCCAAATCTGATGAATCACATTGGGAATGAAAAGTGCAGATTGATAATGCGTCTCGTTTGCCGAGTCGGGAGCAGGGACTTGGCATTTCTTGACCGTCTTGGCCGTCGCTGATCTTGGCTCGGCTTCGACATTACTGTTGGCGTAGCTGAGTAAATGGAGAAAGACAAGGGTGGCAAGAAGTATTGGTGTGAGAAGGAGGGTCTTGTGCAAGCCCCTGCGCAAATGCTTCTGCATTATTCACCGCAAGGGAAGACTGGGCAGAAAGAAGAGAATGAAGGTGCAAATCTGCAGAACTGAACAAGAGATCAAAGGTCCAGCGCCAGATTCAGAGAAAGGGCTGAAGTGGGCACAAGATGACCCTGCTTCAGGAGGAATGCACTTTGTCTCAAACATATTGAGAAGGCGCCGCCCATTCATTTGTATCACCCACATTCGCTTCTTTCAGTCACACAAACGACACTGCCAAGGCCCATCACGAACAAGAAAGATCGCCTGTGATACGTCTGTTGGTTAGAGAGCCAAGACGGTAGTTTGGGGCATCACGTTGGCGGGCATTACAATGTGACACCGCCTCTGTAACCACTCTACTCCCTTTTTCGCTTTTTTCTGTCACGGGGCAACGGGTTCAGCCTGCCACGTATTGACGCCTCGATACCAATCAGGTAATTTGGTCGCCGATGGCTTGCTAGGGCTGAGGATTCTAGACCTTGAGCTGAGGTGGGCGGAGCAAGCCCCTTAGGCAGAGTTTGGCAGACTGTGGCTGTCAGAACCCGCCTCGCTAAATTAAACTTCCAAATGACAGGGCACGTGATACGACCCCTCCAACATGTGAGACCTCTCTCCACCAGCATTCAACTACCGAATGTAGACACGTTCAAATGCCGGCATTGTCACCATGCAACCCAGACGAGATTTCCAATTTGATCCCTTCAAATCTGATCAGGAATTAGGTATTCCTGAAGATTTTGACGATGGAGGCCTCGACGGGATCGATTGGTCTAACCCCGAGAGGTTCCTCCAAGCCATTGGAGGCCCCATGCCCAAAAATGCCCTCCCCTGCAGAGGTTCGACGAGAGGCAAAGGGAAGATCTCGCGACATCTTCGCCGCTCACGACACTCTAAATCAGATACTCCAGCGACATGAGGCCACGATCCAGAAAAAGATGGTCAAAGAAGACAAGGCAGCAGAGACTGCAAATCCTCCTCAATGCCTGGCCGGGAATGCCAGCCTCTCACCGCCCTGACTTTGAAGCCTTTCGAAAAGAATCCAAGGAGCAGCGGGAGAGGGGGACCAGATACAAGGACCATTTCATGTGGCCCTATATCAACCAGGAGGATCTATCTCAGCCGAAAGTGATGCCGTTGCTGCTCAATTCCAGAGGCCGTCATCCTCCCCCCGCCTTCGCCGCGGCTGACAACGACGCCGTGCATCTTGGTCTCGTGTCCAGAGCATTGGTTCCCATCTTTCTTAACCAATACGTCCTGATTCTCCACGGGGCTACCACAGCAGAGGAATACGGGAAACTAATCTCGTGGGATGATCACCCTGATGCATTTGACTGGATGCACACGCGAAAGCAGTTCCTCCCGGGAGAGGGGCTCCTTGTCCTCGAGGTGCAAGATCGTCTAATGAAATTCCTTGTCGACTGCTGTCATGAGATCCTTCACGAAATCCCGGCAGCCGACTTGATCAGCGACGCATATGCCATTCAGCCGGAACCCCCTCTCAAGACGGATAACGACGCTTCTGGGTTCGCATCCTTGGCAGTAATGGCCGCAGAAGCTCCGTATAGACTCCCGGAGCGTCTTGACCTGGCAAGGCTCGAGTCTCTTCTCGAAGCCAAGAAGTCGGCCGCAGAGGATCACGTTTGGGCTCTTCGTGAAGATCCTGCCTACTTCGCCCATCAGTTCCTGGAGATCCAAGATCACCGACAGGAGATGCTCAAAGACACTCAAGGACGACCACACCCCGTAACTAACAAACTGCGGGAACATCTTCTCTGGGCTCGGATCACTGGGACCATCCTCACTGATGCTTATCTCAGTCTCGAGTCCTTTACCGAGCTTCATCGACAAGCCCAACATCTGCGCATTCTTCAGAACAAGTACAAGGCCGATATATCACCCACAAAGGACTTGCCAGAGGAGTACTTGGTCGGTCTGCTCCGGTTTAAGCACTTTCTTGAACAGATGGCAAAAGGCCCCATGTCGAAGCTCAAGGAGGTGGTCGCCTCATCACCTCCCATGCACAAGTTCTTTATTCGCGACCCCCCAGTTAACGCCGATTCGACAAAGATACTGATCAGGCTAAAGGCTGGGGTCAAGAGGAGCAAGGTCGAGGAACATCTGATTTGGCTCCTGCAGACTCTATGGGAGGATGATTACAACCTCTTCTTGGCCGGCCTACCTCGCCTCATGGATGAGCTGGAGCGTCTACTACAGTCGAGTCCGGAAGCGGACGCATTGGTATCAGCACACGTAATCAAGATCCTCGGTGATTTGTCCATCATAGCTCAGTGTTCGAGGCAACTTGAGCTCTACCAACCATGGGCTCAGACGTTTGAAAAACGCAGCCGTGGAACATCTGGATAGCTTCAAAGCGGAACACATCCGGTGGGGGGAACCCTGGGCAAAACTTCTCCCTGCCATCAGGGAGCAGAACCTGGCCAGCGCTGGGAGGCTCGCTGAGCCTTCTGGAGGCAAGTTTACTTACCCCTTTGACAAGCGCCGGACGAGGGACACGGTGGGAGCGTTGCGGAAAGCGGAGGCCAACCTGGATGCCGTCTGGACCAAAATTGATGAGTTTTTGCTATCCAAGGTACCGGAACTGCAAGGAACAGCTGTCCATCAGTTCCTTTCGAAACCGCGCATGCTCCGGAGAACGGCAGAATGGGTTGAACCGACGGCCCCGACGAAAGACAAGAAGGTCGCGGATCCTGACCTCGATGTGTTGAACCGACCACTTTCGAATATATTTTTGGATCATTCAGAGGATAAAGTCCAGGAGTCAAAGGTCCAACCAAAGGTCAAGGCCAAAACCAAGGGCGTCTCATCCGCAAAACCTGCCGCCGCACCTGACGCTCCTGAACCCGATAACTCGGATCCTCAGCCTACGTTCCACGTCGACGCTCGAACCCTCAAAGTATTCCGCACTCTGTTTTTCAACCCTGAGGTTAACTCGACTCCTGGCTCTGTCCTATGGAACGACTTCCTCCACGCCATGGTGGCCACGGGTTTCCAAGCAGAGAAACTCTACGGCTCTGTCTGGCAGTTTTCACCTACCAAGTTGGATGTGGAGAGGAGCATTCACTTTCATGAGCCTCACCCCAAGGGTAAGATCCCTTTCGAGGTGGCGAGACGGCATGGGAGACGGCTGACGAGGGCGTATGGTTGGTTTGGGGGCATGTTTGTCTTGAAGAAGAAATAGTCCCCATGCTCTCATTGGATATTGCAAAGCTGCTAGGGAGATGTTGACTCCATACAATGTGTATCTCCAGAATGTCCTTCAGAGCTTGAGGAGAAGTAATATTCCATATTGGCAGAAAGGAGAAGGGCCGTGAGGAAGTCGATGACTATGAATGCATCACCAAAGTCCCCTAATGAGCTCGGCCAGGGTCATGCCATCTACAGACGGGAAAATGCAGTGGAGCTTAGGGGTTGAACATGATTCTAAGGGAACAGAAGGCAGAATTTAGTAGTTATATTAATTTGAGAGCGCCTAATCGGACGGCAGAGTGGATGTGTGTGTCTCCCTCCCGCTCTGCAGCCTCTCACTATCCTTCCAACACCTTTACAATTTCTTTTTGCCGATTTTCTATCGCCTGGCTCAGGGCTCAACATGTCAATTACCAAAGACTCAACATGACTTTTTCTCATCGAGCTTAGCCTGCATCGCCAGCACTTTTGATAGCCATGCGTCCATGTGCACCGTCTCTGAACTGTCTTCGGGAACCTTGCAGATTATCCAACCACGTTGTGTCACATCGGGCAACGGGGTCTTTCTCAGCAGATATAGCAAAGTTACGCCCAGAGCAAAGACGTCGCTTTTAGGCCCTCGCTTTCGGTCAAAGAAGAACTCGCGTGGCACATACCATGGCGTGCCGCCGTTGCATAGCCGTCCACCATGTTGCGAGGCTAGGCCAAAGTCAATAAGGACAGGACCACGTTCGCAGTCGTAGAGAATGTTTCCCGGCTTGATGTCGTTGTGTTGGATATTTTGTCCATGCAGGTACTCGAGAGCCGAAGCCATGTCACGAAGAATACGCTCAGCATCATCGACTGTGCCAGCAAAGTAGTGATCATGGGGGCGGTTTCTCCACGCGTTGAGGTCAGGGAAGGGCAGGTGCTCCATGTATATGGAGTAGAGGCGAGCATCCGACCCGAAAAATCTGATAATGGATGGC
The DNA here is from genome assembly GCA_003946995.1 of Fusarium oligoseptatum. Taxonomy (NCBI): domain Eukaryota; kingdom Fungi; phylum Ascomycota; class Sordariomycetes; order Hypocreales; family Nectriaceae; genus Fusarium; species Fusarium oligoseptatum. The sequence continues at coordinate 150,993 of NKCK01000072.1, read as the reverse complement.
TTTAGAGTGTTAGCGTACATATGTGGTCCGGATGTGATCTACTAACGTGCTTGACTTTTCTCAGAATCTGTTCTTCGTGCTTCCAGTTCTGAGCCATGGTAGGGATGTAGGAAAACTGCGAGGTTTCCTTGGTCCGAATGACTTTGACTGCAGTGTCGCCAAACACGTCATGGCGAGCGCTGAAGACAGAAGCGAACCCTTTGGTGCTGGCAATGTCCCGCATATGGAGGAGTGAATAGGCCTCGGGCATATCGTGGGTATCCGAAGCGACAATCTCGTTGTTGGAGTGTTCTTGACGTACTGGAGGATCTCCTCCTGGGGTTGTGACAAACAACATCTGTCCAGGCTGGAGGCTGGTCAAAGGGTTGCCAGCACGAACAAGTTCTAGTTGGGCATCCTCTGTTCTCAAGCTCTAAGAGAGTCGAGTTAGTTAAATACGAGCAAACAATACTACTGCAGTTCGCAAGACTCACGTTGGGTGGTTTGCTAATCAGCACTATACTCTGATCGGCTTCGGCTTCGGTGCAATGCCGTTTGGCCGGAGCCTCGATGAGTGCGGTGTCCTTTCTTTTCGACCCGGCCTGCGTTCCTCCGGACTGTGTTTCAAGAATGTACCGCCGTCTGAGAACAAGAAATTCGACCAGCACTGCATTATCGGCTGAATAAATCCTCCACGGGCCAGGTGAAACAAGGTGAACATCGCGATACTCCAGGGTGCGCAGGCTCGGGTCGGCGGCGGTGGCATCGTCGTCCTGGATGGGACCAATTTTTATCGGCTGCCGACTTGAGTAACGCAGAACGAGGTTGTCACTTGCTGGATCGTAGTAGAATGTGCACTGGAGGTCAGCGGCCAAGGTGAGGGAAAACCAGGCTGACTTGGAAGACTGTAGAACAGCGAGCAGCTCCCCCTGGCCGAATGGCACGACAGCTTCTCCATCATCTCGCGGTGTCGATCCACGTGGAGAAATGACGAGGCGAGCATTTTCGGCTGGTATCTCACTCAGGGATAGATCTTGTATCGCGATGGGGGCGCCGAGGGGTGGTTCACGGGCGGCTAGCTCAGTATCACCAATTGGATCCGATGCGAGACGACGGGCTTCAAAGAAACCAGATGAAAATGGATTCGTTGGCGAGCCAAGATCATCATCAGATGGCGCCGTTCTGGACATTTTGCGGGTGCAAGATACGCTTCGAGGGGCGATACATACATGGGGATACAACTTATATGTATGTGCGAGCTCTCGATTGACGCCGTGCGCCGTCTCAGATGGTCACAGAAGGACGGCGATGATTGGATCTCCATGCTGGGACTGGTAGAAAGGTTAAAAAAAGGGAAGGGACAAAGGTGCCAGGCTCGGTATCTATGTCTAGAGTCTTATGTAGAAATAGCCTTAAACCAGTAAGGAATCAATAAATTTCAACGTAACTATTACCTCAACTTATACTGGGTTTTTTAGTATATAGATATTATTTTATATAACTTGTTTATATATTATTATATTTGAATGGAGTTCGGGTGCTCTGCCATTCAGTGTCTCATTATTTCTTCACCCGCATGCTCATTAAACGCTCGGATCGGGCCAAAGTAAATCCGATTCTCCGCGCTGCATCACGCAGCTCCACCACGATTGAATGCACCGATCGTCATCACCATCACAATTACCACCACTACCACCACAGAAACCATCAATATGTCCTGGAAAAAACCCCCGCGCGTTAATTTTGAAGAGCAGGCCGAGTATCGGTGGCCGTTCTGGAAGCTTGGCCTGGAAGAGGACGACCTCTTCGGAGACCTACACGAGCGCTTCAACACCGTTCCCATGTTCATCCAAGACCCCAACGCCTTTCACCGCGACGTCAACGAAATCGCACGCAAGTCTCTCAACCAGCAGGACTTTTACTCCCGTCTCCAGCAGAGGAGGGATCAGAGGTTGAACGAGCTCAAGGATATGGACAACAAGATTGGGATACTGCATACCGCGGGCTACAATCGACTTACCAACGACCAACGATTCCATCGTATACGCCTCGAGTGCTTTGCGAGCCTCGATTGTCTTGTCGCATTTTGCGCCTCGTTCCTTACTCCTAATGAAAAGGGCATGGCGCCATCTCTGGGTCAGTTCGCTGTCTTCTCGTCTCCTGCAGGACAGGCTAACCCAATCACAGACATGTTCCTCCGATCCGAAGAGCGCAACGCCCGAAGCTCACTATTCAAAAGCCTAGCTGCCAGCTTGAAGCCTTCGACCCCCGATTCCCGCGATCTAGAGCATGCCGAGTTGCCCCCTTCGCCACCAGAAGGTGACGGAGAGTACACGCCCTTGTCAAACCGAGATGTGGACCAGTCCTCGCTACCACAACAATCGTGCGCGTCGGAAACGCCCATAAAACTGAAGAGGAAACACTCGGTGGGCTTTGATACCGACGACTCGCCGCAAGTAAAACGTCCGCGCCCGGAACCTATTGACGACATGGAACACGACGAGACGGATACATCTGGCGCTTCGGAAGAGACGAATCGTGAAGACGATGTCCCCGAAACCCAACGTGCCGGCCAAAAACACGGCCATACCGCCAACCCCCCGGCCATATTTATCTCCTGTTTATCCAAAACCCACAGTGGAACAAGACTCTCGGAGGCTCTCCCCGCAATCTCGGTCGCGCTCTGGCAACAAGACAGGGTGGCAATCGAGCAGCCAGAATCCTGGTTGGACCCAACCATCAACGAAACATCATACACCAAAACCAGAAATCGGAGAGAAGATCGTATCACCTCAAAGAAGAAGTGGCCGAATATCCGGCCGATCCGGGGCAAGAGAACTGAAAACATGACGTCCGCATCCTACCGAATTACATGACAACCAACCAAATCGCTGTCTACAGTCCACCACAAGCAAATAAACAGTCGCCGATTCCACGACTCTGATCGGGCATCCACAGATGACGATATTAAAACCCAACACCATGAAACACCGTTTCTGACCTTCTTTGGCGGCCGCGACAGAAGCATTAGATGGGGGCCCTTCGATAGCTACCTCCATAAACGGCCAAAGTAACTAGGTTACGGTGTTTTACGGTCTCAGGTTTTGATGCCGCCATGTATTGGCAACTGTGTCTTTTGTTGTTATGGCCGATGGCCTCTTCTAGGCTCGTCATTAAAGATATCAGGCGTCCATCAGTCAGTAGGCCGGCTTTAGACCGGGTACGATTCAAATGTAATTTTGCCATCTTGTCCTGCACCTCATGTCCACTCCGGGTGATCCGCAGTGTTGGGGAGCAAGCAGGCGTGCAGGACTCGCTCAAACTGGGAACTGAGGTCTCTCGTTAACTAGCTACCCTAGCGGCCCGTTTTGATCAGTCGATTTTGAGGGGGACCACCCGCGCAGAAAGCCTTCTCCCTGTGAATTAGGATATCTAATGGCAGCCCCTATAGTATCTCGTCGTTGATTCCTCATGTTTGTCGATTGTATGGCCTACTGATCAATCTCCCTGCCAGCCCCGGCTAGCCAGTGAGAAGATTTTTGACAATGGGTTTACTACATAGACAGTATAAAGATTTTTGACTAAGAGGATGAAGGTAGTTTTAGATGCTAAGAACAAGAGTGATAAGGCCGAAGCCAGGGCCTTTATCTCCTCCCTTTGGAGGAGGAGGGGTGGCATCTTGACCTGAACGCAAAAGTAAGCTTTTTAACCATACCTGGCAGTAGCCATGGAAGGTTGCCATTTTACCTATGTTAAAGGTGTTTGGCGATTGAGTTTTAATATCGCCGTGCGTCAATGACTATTCTTGATCAATGCTCGGGGGCTCTGGTGATATTAGGTGCCGTCTCAACTTGATACAACTACTAAATACTACCTTCTCTTCCCTCACATCATACTCAACCCCCAAGCTCCACCGCATTTTCGCGCCTGTAGACGACATAATCCTGACCCAGCTCATCAGGGGGCTTTGGTGATGACCTGGCCTGGGACATGTCTGGCGCCTGAGATTTCCTGTCACGGCCTCTCCTCAACAGAAACACGACTGCAATCACGGTACCACAGATCAATACAAGACCTCCAATGACTCCCCCAACGATGGCACCTATCGGAGGCGATGAATCCCCACCTGAGGCTTTGTCTTTATCTCGTGAGGAGTCGTCGGCCGTGTTTGTTGTTGTCTGCGTCGTGGCCTCTGCGGATGTTGTACCGGTCGATGTTTCAATAGTCTCGGAAGAGGTTGAGGTGGACGTTGTTTCAGCCGTTGGCGTAATGTAGTAATGCTTTGTGATGGGACTCGCGCCGCAAGCTACGTGGGTGTATGTCTGATCCACGCCAAAGGTCAGGACGTCCGTGGAGCAATACAACGATTGGCTATTTAGACCATATAGTGGTTAGTATTTACAAGGGCATCTAGCGGAGCACCAACATACCAAGTCGTTGTAAACGAGTCTTCGTTAAAGCTTCCGCACCCATCCGAACACTGATGCGTATCCACGCATCTCGCAGCCATTCTGCAGTCAGTCACATGGATGTTTGTGGTGCTGCAGAATCCCCAAAGTCCATCTCGGGTGTTGATGCGACAGTTGTATCCATCGTTGGCTGTTCTCACTTTGTCCGGGTCGCCATCTTCGTAGCCACAGGTTGAGAGTTCTGTGCTAAAGGCGCGTGGTTGGACTCTGGTGTTTCGATGGCGGATCGTCAAGGTTCTTGAGGGTTTAATTAGATCATGGTTCAGTGCTTGGCTGTAAGGTATCAAGAGATGAGAAACCAGGAGAAGTTGAAATGCCTTAAAAAGGAGGTCCATTTTGGGAAGCTTTACTACCCTCGGAAGCAAAGAGGATACAAAGAACTAAAAGAGGGGGTCACGCATGGGATATTAAACAGCATTGTCGATCTTTTTTGCCGTCTGTCGATCAGTACATGGATATATGGAGCTGAATGACAGCCTGCTTCTGTTGCAATCTTAGATGCAGCAGCAACCCGGCTGCCATTGGCGCGTGCTGGGCTATCATCCCCTTCCCGGCGCGTAGCAAGTTGGCCAAGACCTGTTCAAGCAAGCCACACGGGTTATGCGCTGGCCGACTTCAATTCCGCTTTCAATAGATTCGCCGTAGAGGATCTGTTCCTTGTGGTGGCTGTGTACTTGCATATGAAGTGGAGTTTTGAAGAGCAGGCTGGCGTCTATCAGTCTTTGTGTAAGGAAGCACACAGAGTTGACCAAGCCCTGTTCTATTCTCGGTTTTGTTCAAAACTGCTCAAAACCTTCAGGCATAGAGCATACAGTTACTGGCTGCAAGTCGGGCTTCGTCTCAGATCATTGAGGCCTGAAGGATTCATCAAGCGGAACAAGGTCGGGTGGCGGTTCTCGAGACGATCCTTCAAGCCACATCGCCCATGCTGCACAGCTCAGGCATCGTCCAGCGGCCATTGATGATGGCTATTTGACGATGGAGCTCAGTGCACGTGTTCAGCTAACACTGCGGTAACCTTGAGTGCGAAAGAGGTACAGCGGTCAGTTCAGCCGAACCCACACTTGGGGAGCGTCATGCTTTTGATACCAGATAAGGTTGCCTTAGGCGAAACACAAAACTCCTTCCATGTCTTCATCAGGATTTACTGCTCTCAGGCGTCTCGGGAAGACAGTGACAGCGCCTGGATGCTTTTTGGCCCTCAAAAATAGAGACAGCTTGGTTGAAGCGGGCCTGGACAAGGATGTATAGAATGCTTGGGTTATGAGGCGGCTTACAGTTGATATTATGGTTAAAGTATCGTGTAGTAAAAAGACAGGAATAAAAAGAGACAAAATATGGTCTTCATGGAATTACCTATACCATGGCATAGATTTTCCTGGGTTACTTTATGTAGGGTGCTGCTCAGCAACAGCCCCACCACCTCGACAACCCTCTTGACGGTGGGAGACCTCCCCTAGGTCCAGTCCAAAACGAGGATATCGCTAGTGCCACTCGACTCTGCCAAATATTTAACGATTACCGCCACTCTATGCCAGAGCACGTCGCGAGTGAGATCTTACGGCGACTCAAGAAGGGACTCTTCCATCACAACAGCGAGTCAATATCGAAGCCTTCTCGTCACCGTATCGTGGCCGCAATAAGACGCCGTTCATTCTCCCAACCCTCCTCCTCCACCAAAGGAGGTATAGAATATTGGGTTCAAATAAACTCAACCAATGAACTCAGACTTTGTCGAGATGCAACTACCACCATAGCTTAAGCTCGGTAGCGCAGACAAATATAGAAAGTGAGTGTTTTGTTGTTCTGAAGTTGAGTCACGAGCAAGAACGGAACTCTTAACTGTAGCACAATCAAGTTGTTTTGGTTCAAATAACATCGCATTAGTTTTCTATATAAATTCCAAATTTCAACTCAGCGTTTCGTTCCACGGTCGCCAGCTTTGATGCTCAAAGTCTGGCATGCATCTCACCTCGCCTGGGGGCTCTAGCACCCAGTCGATTATGCTGCTCTCCTCATCCTGTTCCTGAACCATCTCAGAAACATACCCCTTGAGGTTTTTGATATCTTCCCCACGCTCATCTGAGTATTCAAGATTTACCGTTGGCACCACGGCAATCTTGCGATATCCCCTAAACCAAAGATCTTTGCAGAAGAGCTCTGGTTCACCCTGGAAGCACTCGCCCTTATCACTGTAAGGAGAGCGGAAGCGAAGGCCGTGGAGGAGAGGAGCTGCGGTGAATGCTGTGGCTCCGTTCCAGCAGGCAAAGACCTGGAAGGGTAGGTGCTGGTTGTATCGGCCCTTGGTTTCCGGCGCGTTCCAGAAGAGGTTCCACGCTGAGTTCCAGTTGCCATCATCACCAACTCGGAAGAATGAGTCCCCCGACAAAGCTCTGGCAACCCAAATATCGTAAAAATGTTGGATCATTGCCCACATAAGTCCAGTCCATCGCGCAGGTCATGTCAGCGCCAATGTTGCGGCGCTGGAGTGCGAGTTCAAGGAGATCCTCGGGACAGGCGGCCACATCGTTGATAAACAAGACAGTGGTCTCTTCTGTAACTGGGACTTGTTGCTGATATAATGGTCTGAGTGCTAGGTTTCGTAATTCAGCTAGCTTCTGAATACGGTCACCCTTGGACGGGTTGACTTTTGACCTGTCGTAAATGTAGGTTACACCGAGGTCCTTAAGAAAAGGACGCAAGGCGAGAAGAACATCGCCTGTTCCATCTGGTGAATTGCCCTCCACTATTGAAAGGGCACAGCGATGAGGGCCGAGGAAGCGAATGGCTTCGATAATGCTCCCCATAAGACGAGGGAGGAGGTGTACGCATTCGCGCAAGTTGAGGGCGAAGAAGTAGTCGATTCGCTCATCCAAAGCATCTTCTTGGTCGTCTCGCTCCTCTCGTACTGCTTGGAGAACTTTGTATCGCTCCTTGTCTAGCGCAGGGCACTCAAGTCGGGGAAGTTCTGTCGCAGTTGGATCGAGGATAGCCGATACATAGCGAGAGATCTGCTCGGCTGAAAGGATGGTTCCTACAAAGCGTGAGAATCGCACTCCTCCTACTTCCAGTACCAATGCTCACCATTTTGTATTGACGGGGAAGATGAAGCCGTCGCAGAGGGAGTGGAGGTGCTTGCTGGAGTGACGAGGGTAGGTGTGATCTGCGCGCTTGGCGTCGCGACACTCGTTTCTTCAGGATCCGAGACCGTCGTCGTAATCGAAATCTTGGTGGGGCTCAATGATTGCGCCAACTGGTCCTGAAGCGGAAGATACGCGTGGGAGATGCGACTCAAATGATCACGACCCAAGTACAGACTCGTAGCGACAAAGAGAAAGCAAAGAGCCGGCAGCACCAGCACCAGCACAAGCTTATGACGCATGGCTGTCTCGAGATGTTTTTAAAAAAGGTTATTATCGAGCAAGAAGAGGAGCGGGGAAATGAAGAGGGACTTGTACGCGCAATGACCATGGGCAGTAAATAGCTGCATGAATGTTACCCAGCAATTAACTTTGCTGAGACATGTCGTTTCAGGTACAGTACCCTCTGTCCACGGTATCGAACCTATGAGAAGCCAGCGAGCCCCTGTTGCCTGTTCTAGTTTCACAGGGACTAACCATTGGAGGTCATCAATCCTTGTTGGTTCTTCCAGTTCGCGTGCGTGACTTGCATCATCACATCGGATGGGCGCATGGCATCACGTCTTTTCGAGGACAGAGGTGGTCTTATTGGTTGTACCCTGGATGTAACTCGGCAAGACGCGCTTTTATCATGCTTTCCCGGAAGATTTTCACGGGAGTCCCCGTTGTGCATCGCAGGAAGAGATCCATTTTGGACGCGTTCGCCATCGATAAGCGCTCCACATCCCTGCTTCATCACAAATTTCGAGGTCGGGGTCACAAGTTTAGCCGCGAAGGGCTGGTAAACTCCGCTTGTGCCGGCTCGCGACAGAGTCCCGATCATCAAGTTTTGCCGGTGACACGACAAGGACTTTGACCTCTGGCTGGGTCGTGGGGCTCACAGGCTCCCTATGACAGACAGACTAACCTGAGCGTAACAAATGGAGGTCTACATCAATTGTCAATGTTTATTCCACGTGTGCCTGAATCCATCTTTTTGAAGTCTGGGCCCTTGCAAGTCTACATGACATCCATCAGGGCGCTTCGTTCTTGTACGCGCTTGTGAGATGAGTTCCGCGCTTGGCGCCTACAAAGTCTGCAAGCCACCGGACATGCTTTAACCCCCGACAGTTAACCGCCGAGTTTAATTATTACGTCATTATCACGGTGGGTAGAATGTCGATTGTGGAGAGCTGAGCGTGAATATCACGCGAACTGAGACATCTCAGCTGGTGGTTAACTTGCTCAAGACGAGCCCAAGTAAGTGAAAATAGACGAGAAGCCTCCTCACCTCCACGCTCTTTGTCATTCAGAAAGCATGTAGAAACAAAAAATAAGTCCAAGTGCCTCATTACTAGGTTAAATCTTTCTCGGCCATCCCTAGAGCAAAAATCACCATCTAGGTTTTCCTGATGTTTCAACCTGGTGTAGGGTACACTCTCAACTGACCATCGGTCCGATGATATTCCCCACCCACACGAGCCAGGTGTTGAGTTCGGCGCTTATCGCGAAACTCAAAATATTCACAGTCTTGAACACCTGGTAACAATGGAACGAGCTTCACAGAGTCAGCCAGATGCCATCGCCGAGGGCAGGCGCATCTACATAGGCACGATCATAAAGTCTAGACCTAGACTCAGGCCCCTTGAAGGCTGACCATTTAACATCAGGTAACCTCCCCTACGAGGCCAAGCCCTACGACGTCGAGGAAGTCCTCTCCAACAATGGCTTCGGCAATCTGGACAAGATTCACATCTCAATCGACCCCGTTAGCGCCAGAAACCCGGGTTACTGCTTTGTCGACTTTCCCGATCGCGAGACTGCTCAGAATGCCCTCGAGTCTCTGAGCGCGACTATCCGTGGACGATCCATCAAGGTTGGTCCCTGTGAGCCTAAGAAGCCTCGTCGTGGCTTTGGTGATGAACCTGCTACTTCTCGTCGATGGGGCGATTGGCGTACCAAGTCTGATGAAGGTGGGGTTCCTATTGGGCAGTTGAACAGCAAGGGGGAGGAGAAGGGTCCTTATTGGGCGATGGATCACTTTGATGATGCTGTTCGCAGTGAGGAGGTGAGGAGGTTGTATGTTGGTGGATTGGGCAAGATGCTTGATCAAGCTCAACACCAACGTGAAATTACCGAGATTTTCACTGGCTTCAACCCGTAGGCTGATTCTAACCTCGAGCACAAACCTTTTTGCTAATGTGTGTTAGATCCGCTATTGGCAAGCGAATCACGCCGCATGAGAGCACCAGAACACAGCCCGGCAGACACCACTACTGCTTCGTCGACTTTGAAACCAAGGAGGAAGCTCTCGCCGCAGCTGATGCTCTAAACGGTAGCACTATCTCAGGAGGTCCGCTCAAGGTGTCTCTTGCAGAGAAGATCCCGTCAAAGCTGGTGGCCCGACATCCGGATAGGAGGAATGGCCGTCGAGTGTATGACGGGGCTTATGCGCGTCCGGGAAACACTGGATCTGAAAATGCGGCGGAAGGAAGCAATGCATCTAGTAATGCGTTTGCATCCAGTAACTGGCGCAGAAGGGATTAGAAGTGCCTAGCAACGCCTGTAGTGTTTGGACTCTACAATGAGACACGAGGAGAGTTCGTTCACTGAAAGTTGATATATACCTTAGAATATGCCGGGTAAACAAGACGATCACTATGAAGGGTGTGAAGGCCAACCGCATCGTTCGACCTGTTTGACGATTCTCTGTGATACAATGAACTGGAGAAGTGAGTAAACAGTCAAGTTTCTCTTGTTTCCAGTGTGGGGAAGCCTGGTGATTTGCCCAGTTCCCTCTACACTTCCACGCTGGTGGAGACGCCTGACCGCACCGTGGCGTATACATGAAGAACTCTGATGAAATCTCATGTAGTGATGATTTTCGCTCTTCTTTACGATTTGTTCCAATAAGAAGCCAATTTGTTCGACGCATTGTCTGCGTCTCGCAAACCATCCAATCCCAAATTGCAGCCCCGGGTTTCAACGAATCACAATCATTCAAGGCGTGGTGGCAGAGTGGTCTAATGCGATAGACTAGAAATCTATTCTCTTCGGAGGCGTCTGTTCGAATCAGGCCCACGTCGATTGACTTTCTTTTTGCTCTTTTTTGCATATTTCCATTGCGTTAATTGTTGGTGATGGTTTTCTTGGTGTTTTGGTTGAGTTGAACTCAGCTCACTCCGGATCACAGTCTGTCTTCTTTTGCGTGTCTGTCAATGTGTTGATATAGACGGGCTTCGTTTTTCTTTTTGCTTGGTGATGTGCGATTGTCGTGTTGAAGGTTTACCGGACTTTGTGTTGCACATGCCTTTGTTGATGATTTTCTTGCGGGCTCCAGGGGTGGCGTATTTTCTTATTGTCGTTACTGACCATCCATTATTGTCCTTGCTAGCTTCATCTCAGTTGCGTCGAACGTCGGCAAGTTTATTTCTTTCCTCCGTTGAAGGTATCCCGCATAGGCAAGTATTGGCGAAAGCCAGTCAAAGCTATTGCCATCAAGTCGGCTCCAAGTCAAGATCTAGTCCAGACAAGGCAGGAGTCGAAGATTTCTAATCTCTTACTTGAATATTTGTATGGCGCGCTTCTCACTTCCTAAACCTTGAGCAGGGGCAAAATATCAACGTTGGTGTTTCGTAACGTTACCAGTGACAACTCGCAGTGAGCACCAATTTAGGAGGTCCACAATGATGTCAGCATGACCATCGCTTGTTGTACCCGATGTCTTGTCTCATGGTCGGTCAAGGTAACCGAAGTCTGTGGTCTAAGGATTCGAATTAAGAGGATTTTCCCTCTAGAAAGGCGGGGATGAGACCTGTAATCTTATTCCCGGTTACTGCATCCTCTAAGCGAGCATCGTCGGATCCTGTTCCATGTCTCCGAAACAACTCACCTCGTCGTGTCGGATGTGGTGTTCCATGACACTCCCGCCACTGAACAATAACTTGGGGTAATAACTGACTCGAGCCCCTCCATCATGAGGATCATTATGAGTCGTTCGCATATGAAGTTGTGGAGAAGGTTAAACGGCTGCCTGAGCATTCACAAGGATTCCTTCATCAACCAACACCGAATCACGAACACCGAAGCTTAAACCTACCTCTCTCGTTCCTGACCTGATGATCAGGATGCTTCAGATTCCCTGATTCGGCAGGTGATGCAACACTGTCTGACATGTTCCCCAGGGTAGAAGTTGTAACCACCACTCATGCTGTGATGGTTCCCCACATGTGAGCAGGGAACGGGTTCCCTTCCCCAGCCTTTCCATGTCGATCTCTGGGGCCTCCATGTTCCCCAAACTCGTCCGGGATGTTTCCGAAATCGTGAGCTTGTATACTTGAAGGATGTTTTACATTGGGGTAACATTATATAAATCAGCTCAATCTGCTGCAGCATCGTCACTTCTACTCCCCAGATATAATCAACACCAGCCTCACCTTCAAGATGCGGACTTGGTTCGGCCGCGGCAAAAAGCTGCAAATAGCAGTGACATCATGCTGTCTCTGCGCCTTTGTTCTCTACGGCTACGACCAAGGGGTTTTTGGTGGTATTCTTGAAAACGAAGACTGGCTGAGGCAGTTTAACAATCCTGGTGATACACTCACCGGCTTCATCACGTCGAGCTATAATCTAGGTTGTCTGGTGGGCTGCTTTGCCAACTTTTTCGTTGGTGAGAAGCTTGGTAGACGATGGACGATTTGGCTTGCTATGGGGTGGATTCTTGTTGGTGCTGCTTTGCAGACTACGGCTTTTACGAGGGGGCATTTGATTGTTGGGAGAATTGTTACTGGTGTTGGTACTGGTCTCAAGACTTCTACTGTTCCAATGTGAGTATTCCTTCAAACAAACAAGTTGGAACTCACTAACCATGCTACGTATCAATCTGAGCTGTGTGAAGGCACCAAACGAGGTCGACTCGTCTCTGCTGAAGTCATGTTCGTCGGTATCGGTATTGCCTTTGCCTACTGGTGGGACTTTGCCTTTAGCTACGTCGGAGGTGCATTCTCATGGAGATGGCCCCTCGCCTTCCAAGCCGTCTTCGCCCTCTGGGTCATCGTGGTTGTCTTTGGCATCCCAGAATCACCCCGTTGGCTTCTCAACCACGGCAACCGAGAAGAAGCCATCAACGTTCTCTCAGCCGTCTACGACAAACCAATAGACCATCCGGATATTCTCCGAGAAGTCAATGCCATCGAGGCAGCTCTTTCCATGGAAGCCGAGGCCGAAGGTAGCACTTCATGGGCATCCACTTTTCGCAACGACAAAGTCAGCACAAGATATCGAGTCTTTCTCGCTTGGTTCGTGCAGTTTATGAATCAAATGGGAGGCATAAATTTAGTCGTATATTTCATCTTGAGTAGGTGCGACCCTGTCTGTTGTTCATGAAGTTATTTCTAATGTTTGTGAAGCTGTCTTGACCGACAATGTTGGTCTTGAACATCGACTTGCCCAGATCATTGCCGGATGTATCCAACTCATGTTCCCAATTGGATCACTCCTTCCCTCTTTGGCTCTTGACCGTATGGGTCGTCGATCAACAATGATGTGGGGATCAGCAGGACTTTGCGTGTCGATGCTCATGGTTTCTGCTCTCTTGTCGCAGGCCGATGACACACCTAGAGGAAAGGCATTTGCCTCTGGGTCTATTGCCTTCTTCTTTACTTATATGCTCATCTTTGGAGCTAGTATGAACTGTGTTCCTTGGGTGTATGTTCCTGAGATTCTTCCTCTTCATGCTCGAACTAGAGGAACAGCTATTGGAGTGAGCTCAAACTGGCTCTGGAACTTTACAGTTGTGAGTATTTAAGATAATCCTCCTTTAAAGCTTGAAGCTAATGATATGAATAGGTCATGATCACTCCAATCATCATCAACCGTCTCAAGTGGAAGGCCTACTTAATCTTCACGGCAACTAACCTAGCCTTTGTCCCCATCATCTACTTCTTCTATCCCGAAACGTCGAACCTTGCCTTGGAAGAAGTGGACTACATTTTTGCTCGTGGAGAGAACGCGGTGGAAGTCGCTCGAGAGATGCAAAAGGAGCTTGCTAGCGAGGGACGTTTGGATGTTGAGAGGTCCTTTGGTGGAAAGACTGAGCCGAGTGCTTTTGTTGATGGGACGGAGAAGCAGGCCGAGACTGTGGAACATGCCAGCCCTTGAGTCTTGGGCAAGTATACCTTGGTGTCCGGAGCTCTGTAAGAAGGTTTGTGTGGGTTGCTGATGAACAAGGTGGCGGAAACAGGTAGAGGTTCTCTGGGCAGCCAATGGCCAAGCGAAGTTAACCTGGTTTCTTGTTAGGCGCGTAATGAGGATTGACAGAAAACACCATCTATCATACTAGACTCATTCAGTAAGTGACGACTCTACAAGTAGAGACATAGTAGGACCTTGCAATTTGTGGACGTGGCGATGTGGACGAACCTTCATGGGCTAATGATGTCACCCAGCTGTCTAATCAAGCAATCGTGGTCTTATAAATGGACCTTTGCAGAAGATGAGCGCGTCTGGATTACGGACTTCATGAGCCGCGTCCGTGATGCGCCTATGACCCTTGATACATGCTGGCTGTAATGTTGAAGATCTTTTAGTTCTGGTGGCCTTGTTAAACTGATGCTTGTGTTCTTAGCGTTGAGCTGTCTTGATCCATCATTGTTCTATACGTAGCCGGCCCTTGATAGGATAACTGAGCCAGAAGAGTGTTCCAGAGGTAGAGTAGGTAGAGTGGGAAAAGGGATCAAGGACTCCGTATATCTACAACTTATCACGTTCACCAATCATTGGCTAAACACAAGGGCAGATATACTTAAACAATGTCATTCCATAAACACTAAACTATGCAATAGCTAACAACTCAAAATGTCGCGTAAATGATGCAAACCCTCTAATGCACATTCTTTTCCCCCTCCTGTATCACTTAAACGGGAAGAACAACCTTGACACCCATGTACTCTCGCTGATGCATAAGCTTTCCATCAATCAGAACCTGATCAGCACCGATTCTGTTGCGAACAGTATCTGTAGGGTCTGTAACAGTCGAGATCTGAATCTCTCGCCATTGACGGTTTGTAGGCACAAGTTGACCCTCGGAGGTTCGCTTCTTGAACTCGGAGTAGACACCTTGGTCTTCGACGCAGCCTTCGCGCTGGATAAGAGGAGAATCTGGAGGTTAAGTTAGTATATGTGGTGGGAATGTTGTTGTTGGGGGGCTTACCTTTGGCGGGTGTCATGCGGAGATCGCCAACGGAGCTGTTGAATAGCACAAGAGAGAGACGCTCCTGCTGGCGCTGGTCGATAGGAGGCTTGAAGACACGGTGACGAGTAGCCTTGAAGTGACCACCAGAAACAATCTCAAGAGTATCACCAATGTTGATGACAAGAGCACCAGGCTTGTAAGGAACATAGTACCACTTCTCATCCCGACCCCAAATCTGAAGACAAGAAATAGGCACAGAGAACAAAAGAGTAGTCAAGCCAAAGTCTGTGTGTCCATGCATACGGAGACCCTTGGAAGCCTCCTCGGTGGTCTTTTGCACGGGTCGGAAGAGAGCGTGGCGGAAGTATCCCTCGCCGGTTGGGCTGCCGTGGGATTGGACATTGTCCCAGAGATAATCGTCGGGGAGCTCGAGGACGCGCGAGAAGAGGGTTAGGAGGCGGCGGTTGACGGACTTTGTTAGGTAGTTGGCAAAGGCTTCGATCTCGTCCATGAAGGGGTGGAGGCACTTGGGGACTCGGCCGTTGGCGTCTTCCCAGTCGGGCTTGTACCAGTTGAACTGCTCGATACCATCAGGGGGGCCACGCTCGCGCTGGAGAGGATAAATGTTAGTGTCGGCACATTGGTGTATGCAGAAGGGGCGTGCGTACCTTGAAGCCATAGGGATGCTTGTAGCCGGACCAAACACCGGTCTCGGGGTGGAAGAGCAGGCGCTCCTTGTCCTCCTCAGTGATGTTGTGGTACATGTACTGCGCAATAGCGAATTGACGGTGGAGCTATACCTTGTCAGTAATCACAAACTCTTGCCCAATGCTCTACCACGTACCTGCTCTAGCGAGATACCATAGTTCTCAAGAAACAAGAAGCCATCATCACGAATAGCCCTCTTGACCTGCTTGATCAAGTCCTCAACAACAGCAGGATCCTCAGAGTCAAGCAGAGAAAGGTCAATGCTGGTGAGCTCAGCAAAGTTCTCCTTCTCCTGCGTTACAGGAGGGGGAACCCATTCAGGAACGGTGGGCTTGCCGGGGAGGTCGGCAGCGGGGGGGTTGAAGGGGGCGGCGGGAGCCATTACTGCTTAGACTTGGGGGAAAAGTTGTGTGATTGATTGACTGATTGATAGAAGAGGTGTGGATGGATGGTTTGGTTTGTTTGATGCTAGAGATAAGATGGTTGAGTCGTGTTCTTCTTATACATCTATGAGCTAGAGACGGAATTAGACAAGCCGTCAGAAAGCTTCAAGTCTAGCCGACTCCTCGGATTCGAGCTCCGCCACCAAACGAAGCAAAGAAAAGAGGATGTAAGCCATAGATCCGGTAATTCCAGCTAACCGGGTCGCGTGTGCAACTCCCCCTCTGCTACATTGATCGGCATCCAATACCATCTCCGACGCATTTGCTTTTGCTCCTCCACACCAACCTCCTCCCCCATGTCCATCATCTAGATCCTCCTCCCGTATCTATCGCCCCCTCCGCAATCTCTCCTCCTCCCTCCACCGATGATCTTACGCATACCTTCCAGAAGCGGTTAGTCCCACCCGGCCCCCGGAGAATGGGAGGAGCTCCTCCCGGACCCCAGACTACGGGCCCGCTCCGCTGTGAGCTCCTCCCGAGATAAGCCATCAAGGTAGTCGACCGATTGTAGATTTAAAAAAGACGACAAAACGGACAAGGGGGACTTCTTTTCTTGTTCAGCATTCTAGACCATCTTACCATTATCACGCATTCATCGTACCACCTTTCACACCCTTTCACCTCAGCAACCATGTCGCGCCAACTCATTTCCAGCGAGAAGTTCCCCCCCAAGCCCCACAACTGTAAGTCAAAGTGTCTTGGCTCTCTTGACGGGTTCGCTAACATGAACAGGCCCCGCTACCAAGGTTCCGGGACTTGTGTTCTGTGCTGGCCAGACTGCCACCGGAGAGATTAAGCAAGCCACTGTACGTCTTTACTTAATCACTTTTTGAACAAATCACTGACTTGAATACAGAGAACCGTCCTTCAGAACCTCAAGGAAGTCCTTGAGCTTGCAGGATCTTCCCTTGAGCAGGTCGTCAAGTACAATGTCTACCTCGCCGACATGAAGGATTTCGCCGCCATGAACGAGGTTTACATTGAGTTCTTGCCCAAGCCCATGCCTTCGCGATCTTGCCTCCAGGCTCTTCCTCCTGGTGATGGTACTGTTATTGAGATTGAGTGCATTGCTCAGGCTTAGAGTGTTGGAAATGGATAGAGTAAAAAGATAGAAAGGAATGCATCAATGTTTTTCGTCACAAGTGTCATAAATCATTTCTCATAATTATTTCTGTCACGATCATGAAACATCATCTCTCGTTAGTAAAAGCATAAACCCTGCAGGCTTTTTGCGACCGATGAGTTCCCTGCCTTGTCGATGCTATTCGCTATCAATATATCATGACACCCTCGCCGTTTTGTTCGACTTGTAGTCATCGAAAGAGGCAGCAGTCTATTGTATGATCTTAATGTATTAACAGAAAAAGGAGAGGTGGCGATATGTCTAACAGATACTACAAAAGAAATACAGCTCTATCCCAAAGTTATGAAGATAAAAAGACATGTCTAGCTCTCTGTGAAGTGGCCTTAACTAACCTATACCACATGATGTGAACCCTTTATGTAGTGCAAATTGGACAGTTGCATAACACAAGCTTAGTAAGGGTCCTATTGTTTAGTGGTTATGACGTCGGATTTTGATTTCTCTCAAAAAGCCTTCCGAAGACCCCGGTTCGAACCCGGGTAGGACCTCATATTTTTGCTTTCTAACCGTTGACATGTTGCTTCAGAGCACAAATCAATCGTGGAAAAGCTGAATTCTTTTTGCCTTTGCATATATTTTTCACCCTTTCCAGCCCTATTCCTTGTATATATATATGCACCAGAAATCATTGCGCTTGAAGTATGGTCTGAACCCAGAGGCATTCCCACGTTATCCGCCATTCCAATGTCTCTGTACTGGCACAAACCACCCCCGCGACCGATCAGGCCATTACTACGGCTCCATCGGAGGATAAACGCCCCTGTAGCCCCCGGAGACCCCCGTCCCATGCCTTTTTCACAAGGAACTCGCCGTTGACATGAATCGACCGAAATTTCTGATCTTTTGTTCTTTGTGTTGTACATTTAAGTTCTGATGACCTACTTCTGTAATGAATCTAAGCATCCCATGATAATTTTGCCTAATTGCCACCGCTGCCTCCGTCCGAATACCTTCCTCGCCCACGCCAATGCGCCTTCAGCGTCCCCATCGTCGACCCCCACGACTTGCATTGAACCCAACATGCTCCCCCGAACTAGCTGCCAGGCAATCATGAACGCCTTGTACGCATACAACGTTATCCACGGTGCCTCGGCGTCTGGCTCAATTGTCGCGTCGAGATAACGCAAGAACCAGTCGACATGGGGCTGGATTGTCTTGGCAGTGTTGGATTCACACAGAAACTCGCAAGACGGCGCCAGGTAGCTCAGCTGATGAAGCACCGCATCCATGCTTCCTCCCACGATACCCCCGGTATGCGACGGAGACCATATCTGCACCTCAATCATGGCCGACTCCCATGTCGCTTCACATAATGCCGCATGCGCTACGTCTGTCGAGTCGGGTTTCGAACGGATAAAAGGACCGAGCGCCAGGAGGGATGACCGGAGGGGCTCTAGTCGTTCTGTGCTGAGCATTCCTGTCATTGTACACCAACCAGAGATCTCTTGTGCGCTCGAGACGAGAAAGTGAGTAATGTTGATAGCACCGTACGGGTCAAATGCTGGGAGAGAGCTGAGATCTGCACCTGACAAGAAGCGTCGAACAGCATCCGGATATTGGACCGACGTGCCAGAATTCCCTGCGACCAATTTTCGATGCGCCCAATCGACCGAGGAAGAAGCTGTCCAGTGGTCTTCTGGACATGGTAACTCGTGTTTGATCTCCAAGTGTGAGAATTGGCGAGGGATCGACAAGAGCTGGTACCACAAGGTATCAATCTGGTGAGCAGCAAACAGTGTCCGCTTATGTGATTCGGCCCTGATAAATTCCCGCCATAACGAGTCGAGGTCCTTGGTCGTCGTTGGTTCCGTCGGTATCGGTTGCGATAGTCCGCTGGCTCGAGCAAGAGATATCATCTTGGAGTGCGTCTTGAGAGCATACGCCGAGTTGTTTCCGCAGAGATACATCATGGCGTAGATCTGGAGCAGCAAGTATGCCTGGACCATGGAGACATTATGTGCCGGATCATCCGTCTTGTCCTCATCGGCGAGAACGACAGTACGCGCTCGATGGAAGCATCGCTCGGATAAGCTCACTCCCGATCCCGGTTGTCCAACGCAATCCGGGTCTTCGCCATACTGGTAGGCGATGCAGAGCATGCTAAGTAATAAGTGATTGGAGATGTGTGCGGCGTCAAAGGTAGGTTGGTGGAGGAAGGGGACGAAGTGGGAGACGTGCGTAAAAAAGAGTTGGCAGCCGTGTGCAATTTGTGAAGTTGAAGGTGACCAGTCCTCCTGGGCTTGTGTGATGTCAATTGATCCGTATAATAACCTCTCGGGGCTGCCTTGGTCGAAGCTGAAGCCGAGGATGTTGGTGCCAAACGGAGCAGAGTGTGGAATGGCGGAAGCGTCCATTTGGACATTGCTGGCGTGTTCGAGAAAGTCGGCACCTAATAATTGCAGGTCGGCCGAGCCTTGGACGATGGAGGCGATGCATGATGAATCGCTGATGGATGTTGGTAATGTCAATGGAGCCGTGACAGTCTGTGTGTGATCGCCTTCGGCAGAGGCAACGCTGGCAGCGACGGCAAGGTTAATTGCCTCTGGGTTCTGGTCATTCTGATCAAGCCATATCCCACTGTCCATCTCCAAATCATCTTGGTGGCTCTGCGCAGGCGAAGCAGATGAGGCCTTGTCGCCTTGAGATCTCCCATCACCCCCCTGCGAAGGCGGCGTCGGAGCCTGCAGGTCTCTTTGTCGCTTCCCCTTGGAGCGCTTCTCCAGATGACCCATGTGCTTTCGCTTCATGTGGCGATGACGTAGATCGGGACGCGAAAAGGTGGCAGAGCAAAGTTCGCAAGGGAGAGAGGCCTCGCTGGGGGAGCGCGTGTGAAGAGCAGCATGACGCTTCAGGTTCTCATGGCGGGTGAAGCGACTGGAGCAGACAAGACATTGGAATGGCTGATAGGAGGATCTCCTCTCGACGACGGCAGGAGAAGCAGGAGCAGGAGTGACGGAAGCGAGAGCGATATTCCCGGCGTGCGGCGATGCCATTTTTATCGTTGTCAGTTCCAGGTGAAAGATGCGGGCGGAGAGAGGGACTCGATCGGGTCGGGTTCGGATTGTACAGGCACAGGCGCAGGTGACGCTTTCCCTTTCCCCCAGATAATTCGATTCGCTTTCCTTCCCCGCAATCTAAAAGTGGAGCCTTTAGTTAAGTTCCAATGACTTATCTGGTGATCCACTTCTAGTGGTTCTCCTATCTTTTTCTCGCCTTTTGTCATTCGTTGTTTGGAGAGTCTTATCACGAGTCACGCTGAGTAATTTTACTATCGATGGGTCTATTGATAGCGTATCTATACTGGAATCTTTACTCTCTATTCAATTCTCCTTTTTGTTCAACTTTCGGTCCGATATATATCCCTCAAATCACTGTCAGTGGTGCTCCTCATGTCTCCTCAGCGGTGTGGCGAGGTGACCCCCCGTGGCAACCCCAAACCGGCATCGTTTCTAGTGCCTATCTCCGCACCCGGACCGCTAATCTGTATTCCGTCGGCTCCTCGGCCCATGACTTTTGAGATCATGAATTTTGACGGTTGGGATTGGCTTCACAATGTTAAAAATTGGCACATGACGGATTTTTGATCCAACACTATTGGCTCTAACTAGAAGCCTATGTAACGGGGAGACCGTCCGAATTTACAAGCTGACATGGTCTAACGAAGAGAAGAGAATTCCTACTACACCAAGCACTCCGGGACCTGTTCCGATACGTATCATTACATCAGTACATCTCGTAGCGCCAGCCGAGCTGAACCATCTCCTCGGTGACACCGCCCTTGACAACCTTGGCAATCTCATCGGGGTCACCTGAATCCAGGCGCTTGTTCTCTCGGAGCACGAACCAGCGGTAAAACGTGATGGTACCGGCAAAGAGAAAGGCGCAGCCCATCAGTGTGCCGAATGCGGCGTAGAACTGAGGGGGAGCATAGTACAAGTATGAAGCCCAGATGTTGGATGTGCCACCGATGGCATTGACCAAGGCAGAAGCGGCCGCTCGCTTGGTGACGGGTCGTGCAAGATGGAGGTTGATCGTCTTGAAGAGGACGAGCTGAGGACCGACCGAAGCAAAGGGCAGAATCATCATTGAAAAGTAGCGGGCAGGAATGTTCTGAGTCGACATGGGGATGATGTACATGCCGATCGCAATGGCAATACATGCAAGAATGATGGGGTAAGCCGTGTTCTTGCGGTCAGAGTACCACATGAGAACCCAGTAGACACCACCAGCAAGGACGTAAGGAGGTGCGGTGAGGAGCAGACTGACGGTTCGGTTGAAGTTGAGAGACGCGACGAGGGTGGGGAAGTAGTTGGCGATGGAACCCTGAGCCTGAGAAAGCATATTGCAGAGAATGAGAAGCAGAAGCTTGGGATCCTTAAGAGCACTGGTGAAGCCCTTCAGGGTGCTCTCCTTCTCGGTACCCTCAGCAGCACCCGCATCAGACTCGACACGCCAAACAGCGAGATCACGCTCAAGCTGAGAGAGGATTCGGCTATTGTAGGGGAACTCGGGCATGAAGAATGCGCAGATGAAACCAATTCCAACAGTGGCAGCACCTTCAATGATGAAGAGCCACTGCCAGCCACGAATACCATGAGCACCATCAAGCTGGAAGATTCCGGCGGCAAAGAGACCACCGAACGCGTTACCGACTTGTTGGGCAATGTACAGACTGGCAATACGCTTTCCAAGCTCAGTCTTGGTGTACCAAGCAGAAAGGTAGTAGATGGCTCCAGGGAAGAAGACAGCCTCAGAGACACCTAGAATGGCACGAACAGCCAACAGTTGTCCATAGGATTTGACAGCAGCTGTGCAGGCCGAGATGGAACCCCAGATGACAACAGCACAGCAGATATACAAGCCCGGTCGAGCAATCCTCGAGATGATGAGGTTGCTAGGAATCTGGAAGGGGAGATAACCGACGAAGAGGATCGAGATGGAGGTGGCGAATTGCTCGGTCGTCATGTTGAGGTCGTCAGTGATGCCCTGAAGTTTGGCAGCAGCCAAGTTCTGGCGATCGATGTAGTTGAGAATGTAGAGGATACCGATGATGGGAAGGATGATGAGATCGATTTTCCGAACGAGCTTCTTGTTCATGGCAGAGACTTCAGCTTCGCTGAGGTGAAGGAGGGACTCTGGCATCCGCTGGTAGGCGGAGCTGGTGCCCTCGGCATGAGACGAAGCAGGCCGTTTGGCATCCTCCAGAGTGGCGGTCGTCATGATGACAAGTGTAGTTGGGTAAAGATATGTTGAAAAGGTGAAGGATGTTGTGAGAAGGAGTTTGTGAGTTGTCGTCGGGCAAGCGTGGTATATATCGACGAACGAGTCAAGAAGATAACGGGCTTATCTCGCCCACTAGTCTCCTCCGCGTTATCTTGCCAACTCTAGGGAAAAGACGACGAATGATTGAGACTCTTTTACAA
Organism: Fusarium oligoseptatum; assembly: GCA_003946995.1. Lineage (NCBI taxonomy): Eukaryota > Fungi > Ascomycota > Sordariomycetes > Hypocreales > Nectriaceae > Fusarium > Fusarium oligoseptatum. Next base: position 128,516 of record NKCK01000072.1, on the reverse strand, counting down.
AAGGATCTTGATTTGTCGATACCCCATAATGGATCCCCTTTTTTTCTAACGCCGAGCTGGAGAGAGAGAGATATGAAAGTGGTGGTGGTGGGGGGAGAAAGAGAAAAAGATTCGGAGGAGCCCCAAAAACGACGATCTCTAGCCCCATTCGGCCGTTACCAAAATCCGGGGTCCGGGGTTGGCGGCGCGATAGCGCATTGGCTGGGCTTATCGGGAGGAGGAGCTCATGGCTTGCCTTGCAGGGAGGCGTTTGTTCCATGGCCTGCAGGGAAGCAACCCTGATCGGCGCTCCATCATGCAGCCATCTTCGGGGGGGAGCTCCTCCCAGTGGGGCTGAGATAACCAACATCACCGAGAGATACTGCATGTTGTACGAATGAATGCCATCTTTATCCAGATGACGACTTTTATCTCGGCGAGTAGAAAAGAGAGGCTTGGAAATCATAAAGAACCCTTGCTTTCTGAACAGACCATCTCATCATCCCCCCTCCTTATCGTCCATCATCAGACCATTTCAAAACCACCAAGAAAAAAACCAACCAATCATTTCACCTCATTCATCCATCATGACTCAAAAGACTTATCCCACTGCCCTCACAACCGAGATCGAGAACCCTCGGTTGAGATTCCTCAACAAGATCAAGGCGGGTGAATACCCCCTGATGACCTTTGTGGCCATCCCCTCTGTCCGCCAAGCCCAGATCGTTGCCCTGACCGGCCTCGACGGTGTCATTCTCGATTGTGAACATGGTCACATTGGAGATGACTCCATGCACAACTCTGTAGCTGCCATCTCGGCTCTCGGAGTCTCCCCCATCATCCGCATCCGTGGTCCCGCCCACGACATCATCAAGCGCGCCCTTGACACTGGCGCCCACGGCATCATGGTTCCCCAGATCAACAATGCCGAGGAGGCCCGACAGATTGTCCAATCCTCCAAGTTCCCTCCCCAGGGTGTTCGCGGTCAGGGCTCAGCCTTCCCCGCCATCGGCCACGGTCTCACGACCCCTGAGTACATGAAGTCAGCGAATGAGACCATCCTGACCATGATCCAAATAGAGACTCGCGCAGGAGTCGAGAACGTCGATGAGATCTGCGCTGTCCCTGGTGTGGACATGGTCTTTATCGGTCCCAACGACCTGGCTCAGTCCCTGCTGGGTTACGTTCCCGCCCGGGGAGATGAGCCCGAGTTCCTGGCTGCTATTGACAAGATCATTGCTGCAGGACGGAAACACGGCAAGTGGGTTGGTCGCATGGTTAACAATGGTACCGCGGCCAAGGAGGCTAGGGAGCGGTATGATACTGTCGCTATTACTGGTGATACCAAGGCTATTCAAAATTGGTACATGGCTGAGTTTGAGATTGCGCGGTCATAAATGGAGTACTAGATGTCTTTAGGGAAAGGTTTAGATGCATATAGATTGGTGTCAATTCAATGTTGGTCAATGATTCTAAATATCGCCTTGATTAAACAGTGACCAACGCGCCCTAACCTGACGTCTTGTCAGTGTCCATCCCGTAGTCACACTTTGTTCATGTCCATGTCTGTAATGACAACCCAACGGCAACTGACCCTGCTGATCTCATCTTCAATCTCCGTACAATCTTCCATGTCCTCATGATCGGCGCTGTCATTACCGCTCTCGCTAGGCCCCTCCTCCGCCGGATTATGCAGCCACGGCCTTCCCCCCGATGCAAACGAACCCACCTGGTGTGCTCCTCCAACACCTTCTCCGCACCTCCTCCTCCAAGACATCCCACTAATTATTTATTCGCTCGACTTTTCTAACCGAGATCTGCAGCATCCTTGTTATCTCAATCCCGCGCCACGAGAGTCATTATCACACCGACGCCATGTCTACTTATCACATTCGAGAAGTCGATAACCGCTTGCAAGGGCGACTTGCCCTTGTGACTGGAGCCAGGTGAGCTATCTCGGTCTCCGTTCGGATCAGGAACTGATAGCATTGTTTGAAGTGGAGGTATCGGTTCCGCGATTGCTCGAGCTCTAGCCGCAGAGGGCTGTGACGTGGTTCTTCACTGCAACTCAAGCTTGGTATCTCACACCTATTGTTTCATTACAACAGTGACATTGTGCCACATACTAACGATTGTCGTGATAGCACAAAGTTGAAGCCCTCTCCAAAACCCTCCAGTCCACTCACCCCGAACAACTCTTCCCTTGCGTTTCGGCCGACCTCAGCTCTCGCGAGCAAACCCGCGGTCTCGTCGATGCTATATTCCGGAACCCTACAGTCTCCTCAAAGCATAAAGCCATCTCCATACTCGTGGCCAATGCCGGCCTTGGCAAGCGGATTCGAGATGTACAAGAGATCGAAGAGGATAATTGGGATGAGATGATGGAGGTCAACGCCCGAAGTCAGTTTGTCGTAATAAAGAGCTGCCTGCCTGGTATGAGGGCGCAATCTTGGGGACGAGTCATTCTCGTGGGGAGTATTGCAAGCAAAGGCGGCGGTATTAATGGGTGTCACTATGCCGCTACAAAGGGAGCGCTCACGTATGTTGATTTACTCCCCCCGAGATGTGATCTTGCTGACTTTCACTAGCTCCATGGGTTTGAACTTGGCTACCTTGCTTGCTGGTGAAGGAGTGACAGTCAACACTGTAAGCCACCGCCTTGCATCTGTCGGCAAGCAATTGATGCTAATGAGAGTCTAGATCCTCCCTGCAATGATCGGCGCAACAGACATGATCCCGACACCAAAGTCAACGTGAGCACACCCAAATCGCTGTTGAAGCACCAGCTTGCTAACGATACCCTTGACTAGAACATGGACAAGTGATACCAACCTAGAAGCGTTAAAAGCCACGGATCCAGGTCTCGCAATTGCTGCAAGTATCCCAGTCCATCGACTTGGACAGCCTGACGAGGTCGCCAATGTGGCCGTCATGTAAGTTAGAGACCTGTACCGTACTTGTTGCGTATACTGATGACTCTTCTAGGATGGCAAAGACGGGATATCTCACTGGACAAGAGATTGTGCTCTCGGGCGGGTTGAAGTAGGACATATTTTGCACACACTGGGTCTCTACAAAGGGCGTCAGTGAATGGGTCTGTGGGGTCGGGAGCATCAAGTCACAGGAATAAATTGGCCAACTACATCCTTTGAGCCAATTTTAACTATACAAAGACTCTAGATGCCTTCATTATATATCCATTTTAGTATGAATTGGAGACTGTCGAACTGTGCGATGCCACGTGCCGTGCCTGTTTGCCGCTCATGATCTTGTCTCTTGATCTGGGCTCGCTCGACTAAATTTATGAATCGGAAGGTCCTTTGTATACCACCTTCCATTTCTGCCCCCCTCTCTCATTTTCAACTAGAACTAGGTAGGGGAGGAAGGAGCTCATCCACGTGATTCTGTCTTGCTCATGTCTCCCCGTTGATTCTCGACAGGCTTCGATTCCTCGCACACCACGATCAGCATCCATCGAATTGCACATCTTGAGCATCCTTCGTGCATCAAATCTTCAGACCCCATCGTTATTTGAGTCGGAAACATCTCCTACGCATCGGGAATCTCGGAAACGAAAACGGAAACGGTGACGCTACGCCGAGATGTCAGAATCACAACAACTCAACTCCACCTTACAACACCAATCCTCCTTTCCTTGCGCTAATTTAAACGGAGAGACATCCTGCCCGAATCCTGGTCGGATAGTATGCCCATCTTGCATGCTGGTTGCAGTAAGTTACATCATCTGCGTCTTCTACTTAGGGGAGTTCTAAACAGACATCCAAGTATTGTAGCCGCCCCTGTCAGGCTGCAGATTATCCACATCATGTACCATATTGCACGTTTCCGTACGCGAACCCGACATGGGTCCCAGCTTGTACAGCTGCAGGCCGAGAGCCCACGTTTAGTCGGGAAGGTTACGTGGAACCCTTTGCGACACATAAAAACCTCTGGGGCGATGTTCCGGCGTTGGATATCCTGAAGTTGGACGAGAACGAGGGTGTGGCATGGAACGAGGACTTGGCAATCCTGTTTGGTGGCAAGTATCGCTCTGATCCTCTACGTCAGTGTTGATACTGATTCTCTCAGCATCTGGAGACCTTCGCAATGTCATCAAAACCGTCACCTCCCTCCCTGAGAGTTTCCGAAGACGCATCGCCATCACAATAAACGACAATGACTTCGAAGTCGTGGCAAGGAACATCATCCTACTCCTCACAGCCATGTTCAGTGTCGAACCTGAAGATGGAGCCAACCGTATGATTCACATCTGGTATTCTGCCTTTATCGAACGAAGTCATCTCCAGTTTCTACATAGCGTGGTCCGCCCCAGAATCTAGAAGGTTTGCAGGCAACTTGAAGATAAGGATGTGAATCACCTACACTCGGAGACCTTTACAGATGGGCTCTACTCTGGGGCCAATATCGTGCTGCCCAAGCAATCATGGTTTGCGCTTCTTGAGTACCTCGAGGTGCCAGAGGGCCTGAGCTTTTACCAAGCTCGACAAGTTCGAAAAGCTGCTACCTTGCCATCCGGCCACCTTGACTACGTGGAACATGCCTATTATTCATTGATCCCAGCACAACGCATCAGTTAGCATCGATTCCGCTTGGATGGTATCATGTTGCCCTTTGGGGCATCCAGGAAGCCATTTGACACACCCAATCCGTCAGTGCAACTCCCTTCTTCCGCCTAACATGATACTGATATGACCAATGATACTAGGACCCTGTTTCATGCTCCCCACTGGCCGTATGCAGGTGACTTTCAGCCTATCCAGGGATGGGATCTTGATGAGGTCACCAAGGTGTCGTCTGGGGTAGCTTCTTTGGACCACTTTGGGAAGCTCTTCTACTATCTTCAGGAGCTCTTTGCCAAGTTTTTGCAGACAGTTGAAGTCAAGAAGCATATCATTTCGCCTCTACAACCAAGACATTCACTACTTGGCTGGAAACCTACAAACCCGGTTCTTTGCAAGGATCGAGGTATGCCATCGGCTGGACCATGAAAGGCCGCAATGCCTTACCTTAGCTGACACTAAATAGTTATCCAACCTCTTAGAACAACCCGATATAAACCCTGGCCTTCTATCGAGATGCCTTATCCCCCTGTTGCAAGGTCGAACCACGAATCGTCACGCCACACTCATCATGCTGTTCACAACGTCTGTCTGGGCCCAGTTGAATAATTTGCAACGGGCACCCACAATAATGTCCTTGATACCTCGAGTTGTGATGCCACCAGATAATCAGGATCCGAAAGTGTCCAAGATTCTTGTAGCGATGGGACTCATCACCGACGTTGACGATTTATTCGAACAGTGAGGTTTCGTTGCCAAGAGCTGGTGATGGTGATGGTTCTAACGCGTTTTTTAGGGTTTTGAATGCTAATCAAGGGTATCATCATGCCAGCATGGCTGTCAAGAGGGATCACACGATTGTCAAGAAGTGGCCCTGGAGGCCCAATCTCATTCCAGGGCAGTATGGCACCCTTGAGGAGTTGGCAATTATGCTGAGTACTGTGAATCTAAGTTTGGCAAGATATGTGGAGTACAAGTCTCTCTTATTCTGAAACCCTGGCTGGCTCCCGAGTATCCCTTCGTTACTTTCCCAGAATGCTTCTTTAGGTTGGCGGAACGGCTTTGATGAGGACTAATAGTTCGTCTCTAGACAAATGGATGAAAATCATGTGGCTTGCGTTGAATACCAACAGTGATGGTGCCTTAATTCAGTAGCCCAAAGATCTCTCACGGGCGCTTTTCCTTTGGTGACTCGAATCTGGATCAACAGTGGCTGGTAATGCGAGGAATACGGAGTAATCACTGTAGTTGCTTCATTGTTCCACCTGGACATTCCGTCTCATCCAGACTGGGATCCAACCTCGGAGACTGTTGCCAAGTCCGTGGCGATGTCTACTCTGTGCGAACCCATTGCTTACAGCTTCCACTTCCACTTCCTCTTGCCGTCAGTTCCAACCATGGCCTCCAGCCTTACCCAAAACACAGCAACCGTAGCTGCACACATCAGTGTCCCTACTAGAATTGACATTCGCTCGTATGCCTTGGGTCCAATATTCGTGCTCGAAGTCCGGATGAGGACACCACCTACTGGGGTACCGATCATGGTGGCCATGCCACGAACCATGTACAGCACACCGTTGACGGAGGCAAAGTTTTTGCGGACCGAAGAGCTCTACTAGACTGGCGGGGAAGAGGGAGATGTAAGCACTGGCAAAGATGCCGTAGAAGATGGTGAATGTGATGAAGAGGTTTTGGGAGCTGGAGGCTTGGCCATGTAATGTTGAGGGTAGCCAAAAGCCCAACGTTACTACAGCGCTTAGAAGAGTTGTCATGAAGAGTGAGTTCAGACGTCCGATGCGATCTGCTGCATGCCCGATAACGATCTTTCCAACGGCGTTGCATGCGTTGCTGATTGCGATAAAGTTTGCGCCTGCTGTCGTGCTATATCCAAGAGTTGCAGCGTAGGAGGCAAAGAAGAAGACTGGAGTGTAGTATGCGGCTGCTTGAAAGATGGCACTGAGAGCCTGAGCTAGGAATCTTTGGGACTTTGCGACTCGGAGATCGACGAGAGGGACGTTGAAGATGCCATCGGCTCGGCTGATGCGGGCTGCATTGACGACTCGAAGCTGTGCTCTGGTTCTTGGCTCCCAAGCCATGGCGAAGCTTGCGGCTGTGACGAGAAAGAATGACACACCACCTGTGAGTCGGAGGGTATTTCGGAACCCGATTTGATCGTTGCATGCCTTAAGAGCTGGTGCCCAAACCAGACCACCCACACCGGTACCGGAGAGGATGATTCCCATAGCCAAACCTCGATGCGTCGCGAACCAAGTCGGAGCAACGGTCACAGCCGTCATATAAGATGAACAAGTCCCAAAACCAAGAAGCAAACCTTGACTGAGAGTAAAGTGCCAAAGACTGGTGCCAAAGCTAGCGAGGATAAGGGACAATCCGAAAACGATGCCGCCGACAAACGAGACTCTACGGGGAGAGAAGCGCTTGGCCCAAGCAACGATAAATGGTGCACCCATCGTCATCAATGAGATGGATAGTGTACCGATCAAGTCGATTTGTGCGGGTGAGGCTCCCGTGAATGGCGTGTTGGGCTTTAGAGCCATGGCTTCGTACAAGGCTTGGTAGACGCCAAAGGCAAAGTTGAGACCGCAGCAGGTGAAGACTATAGTGAAGGAGGAAACGACCATGATAATTGACTTCCTATCGAGGTGTGAGTCTTGGAAAAGATGGCGGCGGATTGAGGCACATACCACTTTGGAATGTCAAATTCGTTCGTCGAGGCATTGTCAGAGGTAGGTGCTTGCTGCAAGTTGTCTTCAAGTCGTAGGGTGTTTGAATTGAGGGATTGGGCATCATTTGACGCCACAACTCTAGAGGAAGCCATCGTGGATATGGTTGATGGATTCATTGAGATGATGAAGAATGAAAGTGCTTCTTCGGAGTTTGCGATTAAATCCCCGAGTGGGGGAAGGCCGGGCTCAACGGGAAGATCGGATCGGACAAGGATGATTCATACTTTCTTCCGAGAAAGGGCGCGAAAGACATTATGAATGGGTCTGCAGGACTGAGGATGCTGTTTTGCGCTGTTCTGACTCATTGTGTCGGGGGTTAAACGGCCACGGTTGATATCAAGATCAATTTTTTCGTAGGATGTGGTCAGCTTGGGCTAGACCTCTTGATATTAGCTGGAGCAATCATCATTCAGTGGGCACCGCTAAGCTAGGAATACGGGGGACAATTTGCTTCTGTCCTGCATGATGTGCACATCACAGGCTGACAAATGCCCTTTCTCGTCATCACGCAGCACACATGTCTACACAACAGATGCTAACTCAAGTCAGCAAACAACACATTACATTTCCAAATAATCTCCCAATCAACATGGTTTCTGGGCAGGATAGCAATGCTTCTACCAACGATGCCGCAAAGAAGCAGACACCGACGGAACGACGGATACAAAATCGAAAGGCCCAAAAGGCATATCGTAAGTTTCGACATGGGGAAGTGAGTCTAGTTACTGACCGATTTTAGGTGAAAGGAAAAGACAGAGACTACAGGAGTTGGAAAGCAAGGTGCATGCTCTTGAAAGTGCATCATTCATACAACTTTCAACGCCGCAGTCTATTAGCAATCTCGACACAATACCAAGTCAGAACATCGATCCGTCTCTCGACCCTTTTGGAGATGCTTTAATAGATGATGCCCTGCCGACATTATCTAATACGACGGCTGGGTTGACTGAAGCATCGACTTGGGATGAGGGCGAGATGTGGCTGAATCCAGTACAACTAGAGAACAATCTCGAAATCACCAACGCTTCGAACGACACGGAGGAGCCATCTTCTGTGAGATCGACTTATACTCCTTCCTACCCAAGTTCTACAACCCAGCATATGCTCTCGTCAACGACATATGGAAAGGTCATATATGTATCCCGCCCTAGTGGGAACATGATGTCTTTTAGGCCCCGGGTTCTTCGAGAACTTTATCTATCACTTCCAAAAACTACAAGGGATGAGCTGCATCAATTGGCCAAGGCGGGCGACTTTTTCCTTTGTAGATGTTATCAAGTCAAACCTTGGGCCTGCCAACAACCCATCCAGTCAAGGTCCAAGGCAAAGGACTTTGGAAGATTCAACATACTGTCCCTACCGGAACGTCTTACACATTGCACGGTTCTCCTACTTTGCAGCTCTATTCGCAAACTTTAGTTCGCTCGGCTTTGACTTTTCGTTATTTCTTGATGAGGCGAGCGTGTCTCCCTTTGTCGGCCGTTCTGATCTCGATGATACCATTGTTCCGTCCAGTCTTCGGCCGTTGGCATCGCAGCGTTCCGTTTCTCATCACCCTTATATCGACTCGCTTCCGTTCCCCGAGTTTCGACGTCGGGCGCTGGCAGCTCTCTCAACGGATCCACCACTATTGGATGAAGATGACCTTTGTATCGATCTAATGTTGAATGATGGACTTGTATGTTGGGGATCAACAAACGAAAACGGTATGGATCGTTGAACGCCTTGGGACAGTCGAAGCTGGGAAGCCAAAGGTTGGTTTCTGCGAAAATGGCGGTGGCTCGTAGGTGGCCAAGCTGGAGAACTCTGGCAATCATCCACGTGGTGGGCATCGCAAAGGGGAGAAAGGATATCGACGCGGGAGAGGAACACCGAAGGTAAGGATATCGTCGTGGGGGTCTAACGTGGGTAGTACACCTTGATGTCGGTGAGGAGACTGACCACGGTGTGTTGTCGTCGGGCTATCGGAAGCAAGTAATCTAGCCAACTAATTCATTTACTCATCAAACGTTTTTTTTCACGTGTCATTGCTTGAGTAGAACCAACGTCGCGGTTATCCCGGCTATGGAGCCGCATCAGTATGAGACCACTCTCGAGCCATGTGGTGCAGACCCACGGTCAAAATCCGGGGTTCGCGCGAAAAGACGTCTCCTACTTGGTCAAGCGGAGATGTTTAAAAACGCGGGGAAGATTAGTCTAAAGATGCATTGTAACATTCAAAGGGTGGTAGAATTGTTTTGGTGGTTGCTTCTTCTTCGATGGGGTTGGGCGAGGCGAGAATATCCCGGAAGACCCATGGTCACGGTATTGCGACACGGGGCGGAGGGTGTTGGGCATTGATTCAAGGGAATGACGACTGTGAGGTGAGGCTGGAAGATGTCCATGTCATGATCGAATGAGTCTGGTTCTCAACAATCATCCGATTCGTGAACAAGTTCGGTAAATGCAAGATGGCTTCCTCATCAATCGCTTTCAGGCCTCGCCACTGACACCTCCCGGAGTCGCCCGACCGGGGTCCGTCACGGTACTCGACGGTGATCATCATACCACCGGCAGTCGTACTGTAAGAAACGTTCGATATTTAGACAGCCGAGGTGTCGAATCATGAAATTGAAGTATTTGGGAACGTAATTATATAATACCACCGTTTTTCCCTCTCGGGTTGGTATCATCATCAAGCAACAATTGCGATTCATCAAAAGCATAGCATACAAGGCCACCTTTGCCTGCAATCATCACTAAAACAATTACAACACACACAATCATCCCAATGCTCCCTATTGCCAACGCTACTCCGGTCGGTACCAAGTAAGATTCCCCATCTCAATCAATTCCATAATCACAAATGCTAATGACTTCTAGGGTCCTGCCCGTCGTTCTGGCAGTCGGAGGCGCCACAGTAGCTGGCAGCCTAGCCCGATCCCAGCAGCGAATAAACCAATTCAACCAGGCGCAAAACAAGACACTTGCCGCTCCTGATGCCAAGTTTGTCAACGTTGTTCTCGAGTCGATTTTTGCATAAAAGGGAAAAAGAAGATATTAGCGCTCGAACAAAAACGAGTGAGGGTACGATATGGATAGTGTAGGATACGGGATTGAGCGACAGTTTGGATGCATGCTTTTTGACATGCCTTTACGAATATTATTTTATGAACTTGTCTTGATTCATCATCATCTGTGATTATCTCTCCAGCGTAGTATTTCATTTAGTCTTGACGTCACAGGCTTCACCCCAGTCAAAGATGACTTTGACACATTGCATTGTCCGTATCTGGACAGCATTGTCTGTCAAGGCAGATGGTAGATTTCGCCCGTAGAAATTGCATACATCTAATGGTGGGTCATGCCTCCCTCACTCCAGAAATTTGTTGTTTCTCCCATCAAAACATTGCGTCTGGAACAAATGTGGCGTCTCATGCTTTGCGTACTAAACACGATTCTGACCGCGCTAAAACAGGGCCGAATGTCTAAGATTACGTAGCTCAAGTTTGTTGGGGGTCAAGGGAGACGATAAACCGTGCATTTCTTCCTGTGTCCTGATCATCGAGCCCGCTGCATCCGGACATTCTATCGTTAAGCAAAGCTCACAACAATGAGACTGAATATCGCATTGGTATTGACTTGCGGCGCCTTTTTGGCATCTGCATACCCTCGTACACCTCAACTATTTGAGCGATTGATCGTGTTTGGCGACAGCTTTAGCGACAATGGCAATGGGGCTTGGATCGCTAGTAACGGAACGTGGCCGGTAGATCCGGCCTACTTCAATCACTCCTTCTCGTAGGTCAATCTTCTCATTCTAACCCCTCACATTCTGATTGTACCTATTCTGAATGTACCTATTCTGATTATATAGGAATGGTCCGAAATGGAATGACATCGTCGCCGAAGTTCTGGACCTCGAGCTCATCAACCTTGCTACTGGAGGCGCAACCACAGACAACGACTTTGTAGCCGGCGGCACCGGAGCCAGCTCATCAATCCCAGTTCCTTCTGCCGGTGACCAGATCACTGCGTTTTTGTCGCAGGATACACCAAGGGTAACCGATATCTATGTCCTTTGGATCGGGGCCAACGATATCCTATTCAACACCAGCATCACGGGCATACAGGTCACCAGTCTAATCTCGAAACATGTGAATCGACTATATCGAGCGGGAATAAAGAATCTTATATTGGCAAACTACAACAATGCCACCACGTTTCCTGCGACGTACAACTCGTCTGATTACAACACTCCTGGGGTGCAGGCATTTGTCGGTGATTTAACCGTTGGACTGAAGGACATCGCCGCTGGTTACTCGGCATTCTTTCAAACCGCCTTCATCGATACAGGAGCTCTATTCTCGGATATCATTGAACGACCGACGAAGTACGGCATTGACCAGAAGTACGTCGATCCTCCAACAGCATGCTTGACAGGTGTGTACACGAGTGAGGGAGTGCCACGGCATTTATGCAGCGACCCCGAGCGTCATCTGTTTTTTGACTCGTATCATCCTGTCAAAGAAGTACATGGAATGATGGCGAATATGTTTATCAAGGCGATTCAGGGCCTTAATCGTGCACGTTGAGACCCTGGCACTTTCACGTCAGCACGCAGCAGATGGGATAAGCAGATGAGGCGAATGGATATATGTGGTGAGCAGGACATTTGAGATTTTCTTATAAAAGAAGAGACATGTTTATAGACATAGAATACAAGCTCACAAGACTTTTGCCTCTTCAACTACTCAATCTACATCACCATAACTAAGTTCTACACCATGGCATCTTTTGGCTTCCACACCACTTCTGACGAGGCCAGCGCGGCTCTCAAGGAAAACATCACCAGCAAGACAAGTAAGATATGATCAAACTGTTAATCACATTTTTATGTACTAAAGAGGCACAGTCGTTATTACGGGCGTCAGTCCAGGATCCCTTGGTGCAGACACAGCCCGGGCTATCCTGGCCCAATCCCCCGCCAAGCTCATCCTAGCCAGCCAGACAGAGTCGAAGCTGCACGAGGTCATCAAGTCTCTTGATACTCCTGCAGGGACATCCGTTTATCCCCTGGTGCTGGATCTTGCCTCGCATGATGCAGTTCGAAAGGCTGCTGCCGAGCTTTCGACGTATGTGGATGTTATCGATACTATGATTTGCACCGCAGGCGTCATGGCTTTGCCGTCGTACAGAAAGTCTAAGGATGGCATTGAGATGCAGTTTGCGGTCAACTATCTTGGACACTTTTTGTTCATCAATCTTTTGGTTGACAAGATCCTTGCTGGGGACGCTACTGTGGTCACCTATACCAGCGAAGCCCACACGCGCGCTGATTTGGGCTTTCTGGATGACTTGACCTACGACGAGGGAACGACTTACGAGAAGTGGAATGCATACAGCAATGCCAAGGCTTGCGACATTCTACTCTCGGTCGGGTTAGTTGACAAGTTTGGAAAACGCGGTCTTCGCTCGTTCAGTGTCGATCCTGGTATCATCGTCAGCACGGCATTGACCCGAAGTGTGCCCCAGGAAGATTTTCGAGCTATGGGTATGCCACCTTTCTATTTTATCTTGTGATTTGTGCTCATTGATAATATGATGGATTGACGAGAATGGCAACTTGAACTCGGCTATCAAGGTCAAGACGCTGGCCGAGGGTGCTGCCACTGGTATCATTGCTGCATTTGACCACAGGCTTTCTAGTAGGTGCTCAACCAATTTCCAGCAATATCTCTCAACTGACAATTCTTAGATGAACAGGGCTACTTTCTTGCCGATGGAGCTCTCACTGAACAAGGCCTCTTGCCAGCTGCAGTTGATCCTGTTATCGCGGCAAAGCTCCGGGGTATCAGTGAAAAGCTGGTCAAGTAACTAGTTATGGTTCAAGAGATGGACCTTGAAGTTGGAAGAAGAAACATGTTTCGAGTTGATGACGATAACGAGACACAATTGGCTCATCATGGTGGACTATCAGTTATCCCGATGCCGGCTGCTGCCTGCTTACACCGCATCTCGGCACGAAACCATGCATGCTGACGCTTCTTCTTTTTGAATTATTTCATGTTCTGAATGTGACAATGACGCAGTGTCTTCTTTCTTTCCAAAATGGCACTCTACGGTTTGAGATACCTGAGCGAGATCACCAAATCCCAGATCCCTCGGCACGAGAATGGATGAAATCTCATCTTGATGCCATTTGTGTCGAGTCTTTCAAGCCATCGCCACAGCTACAACCGCATCATCGCAGTCATGGAAACTTCAGAAGACTCCCCAAGAAGCTCAGAGCACAGCGTCGTCTAGCGAACAAAAACGGGGTCGTCGGCATTACAAACCCTCGAAGCTGGTATTCTCAGTTGACGGGAAAACGTGTCGCAGTCGATGTGCGACCCGAAGACCAAAACTTTAGGAGCCCATTCTTCACGCTTCCTATCGAGCTACGACTTTGCATCTATCGTTATCTGCTCATCACCAAGGGTCTCGCCGTTCTTTGTCCCGACTGCCCGAATGGATTCCGTATTCTGCCCCGAGAATATTACGATGGGCCCTTTCGACTACACCCCGAGATCCTCGCGACTTGTCGTCAGATCAACCAAGAAGGCTCTTCGGTGTTGTACTCGGAAAATGTGTTTAGGAGGGAATCTCTTTGGAGACGTGTTTGGACGAGTTCTGGACGCAAGCCTTTCCCGCGCTGGGATAGTTCTCCTCTCAAAGATGCCAACCTGCAGTATATCTCACGGGTTCGTATATTTCGATCCTACGACGGATGGTTCCGCGACGGAAACCTCAAAGTCTTTAGTGACTTTCCAAACTTGAGGGAGTTGCAGGTTCACATTGACGATAATGACATCTGGAGTGATCTCGACCCCGATGGTCACTGGAAGGATAGCATGAGGTCAATCAACCGTCAACGTCCTGACCTTACCTGCGTCAAAACTCAGGTCCGACTTGCTTTTGGTCGACGTTATCGTGATTGGTGTGATCGCCGCGCGAAAAAACGTCTTGATTTTAGTCTGCATAGGATCAAGAAGGACGAGCTTGAGAAGTGGATTCGGAGCGAGGGTTTGTTTGCTGGTCGGGAGTTGGTTTGGTCTTTTACTACTCAGACTTCTGAGTATTGTGGACCGTCCTGCATAGTTGCGCTGGAGGTTTGTAATGACCGTGGGAGAGGAGATACTATCGAGTGTCGTATTGAGTCAGAGAGTGGCACTGAGTTTTCGATAGAGCCAGCACATAGTGATAAAGAAGTCTAGGCTTAGGGCAAACATAGATCATCTTTGATAGCTACATATGAAATAAACACGCCGAGATCAGATAAGTAGATCACTGTGAATCTTTACCATCCTCATGAAATTATTGGCGGTACATCCCGAGATGCCTCAGGGGAGAACGGAAGCCATGATTTAAACTTTCGAACCACAAATTAGTGGCGCCTCGTGCCGTGTTCTGGCGTCTAAAGCCTGTACATGTACGCGAATAATATCAAGAGTAGAGTCGGCGAAATAGTATATTGACTTTTCTGAAAATACGGTGTAGGAACTATTGCTTGCCAAATTCACCGCCGGGCCTAGACGTTGCCTGAATCGGTCATGAGGCATGACTCGTGGTTGCGATTGACGTCGTTCTGACGCGATCGAAGCGCCCGTCTCGACGAATTGGGGAGTAACATCAGCCTTGCGCCATATCAATGGAAGGCCTCAAAATGTGTATTCTATATGGGACACCCATTCGCTGTGTCTCTCGATGAACTGTGAATTAACTCCAGCATACTTCGCTATTCATCCCTCTGAATGACATCATGGCGATGAACTACAGACCAATTAAGCCTGCTCCTCTGATGGATGGGAGCCATAGAATCGATAAATCAACTCGATCAGCACCAAAGAGACCACCGCCAACCAAGACGGCTTGCTGGGGATGCCGCAAGCGAAAAGCCAAGGTATGTCATCCACAGAACTACTTCACAAAAAGACGAGTGAGCTGACGTTGTGGTTCAGTGCGACGGACAGCGACCAGCATGTGCAAACTGCATAAAAATCAACAAGAGAATGCGTCTACGATACCAAGATGAGCGATTCAAATACAAGGGCTCTTCAGCTCGCCAACCAAGAGCTCCGCGAACAGCTGGATGCTTCAAATCTGCTTCTCAGACAGCTGGCGTCAGGTGCTCCGGAAGTTCGAGGTCCTATTCTGGACTTTTTGGCGGGCAACAAGCAGCCTCAGGAGATTATTCGAGCGTTGAGGATTGATAGTAGCCTTGGGCTTAGACCGAAGTCATCGGAGCGGCGGCAGGGTACGTGATACTTTCAAAACCTCACTCATTGCCTTTTTCGTTGTTGAGCAGAATTCTTACACAAACTTGTAAGACAAGATCGTTTATCGATTGCTAGACTCACAAACTCCGGACTCGATGAGTCATTACACGATGGGAAGTGAGAAGGATTACATGCCAATGTCGCTTCCAACCCCGGCCAACTCGGTCACCGATTCCACCGCCTTGCCCGCATTTGGTCAGTCCTCATGGCATCCTACTCAGATGGATTCTTCAGGAACCCCGGTTTCCAATATTCTGGATAACTGTCCTGTAAGAACTTTGTCTTAGTTGGCACTTGGCTGCCTGTTAACATAAGCAGATGCTACTAGAAGGACCATCTTCCCTGGACCCCGTGGCATCTAGCTTTACTCTTCCAGGGAGCACCCTCGCAGGTCATTCGTATTTACAGACCTCAGGCCTTGTCCCAGAAGTATCTCGAATCAAACGAGAGACTCTCCTGTTTTTATTGCCATTATTCAATCGCCTGGACTACCTCCTGGGTGCTCCTATAGATGATCACGATACGAAAGCGGACCCTCTCGGACACAAAGATTCAACAATTCGTTTTGCTCCATCCGCAGGAGATCATTCAGGAGCAACTCCTTTTGAATGTCTTGGTTCTCGTCCCTCTTACCCATCTTCTATCATTGGCCAGTTGGCTAGCCTCGGCGAACAGAGACTACCTGTGCAAACAGGTCCAAGTCTATCTGCCTTTCTCAGAGTTCACTCCAACTTTGGAAATTCTTTTGGCAATCTTCCACTCTCCAGCAGCATCCGAGCCAACAACTACCCTCCAGACGTTCAGGATGCTCAACTCCGAAACTTCAAAGTGCCCATTTGGGCTGTGACGACACTGAATACGCTGCCTGACCCAGGCGGCTTGCGAGAAGCGTTTACGAGCGTGTATAACGAAGCGACCAGATTACTCCAAGAAGGCGCTTCCCTCGAAAAAGTGGTTGGGACACATCCTGAGATAGCGGCATTATTCGACCAAGAAGAGTTTGACAAGTCAACTATTCTCTCAAAATGGGCCGCACAAATGGTGCATAGCGTCAAGCTCAAAGGTATTTGGCCATCAAGGTCACTGAGCTTGAGATCCATAAGCTTACGAGGCTATAGGCTATGACTTTACCTGTTTTGCATCTGTGTACATCTTCTGGTACCTTATGCGGTGGATGATTAGTCCATCCCCCGAGACATACGCCGCCATGCCAGAATGGATCAGGCCAACGTGAGGACTCTTGGCCTCATGAGCAGTGAACCATGCTAACTCGTGCAGACCAAACCAACTTTTTATACCTCATATCAACATGGTCGACTTTGCCATCTGGCCAGCTTTCCGCGAGCTTGTAGTTCAGCTACCTTCTATGCAAGAGCACATGGAGTGGCTTATTGACTTGTCCAACTCCATTCAGTGCGAGTGGCCATATGAGCTCGATCAAGCACTATACAAAGACGAAACCAGTGGAAGTATCGATCTCGTTGACTTGGCCAAAGTACGATTACTCCTCATAATGGATTCGAAACTGCGATGCTAACTGGTAGTAGCAACACGTGTGGACTCTGGGGTGCTGGTCCGTAGGACCGACTTTTCGGAGTTACTTATTGAATGCCGATAGCTATGTAAATATTAGAGTTGGAGATATGGAAGTTGGGTCATCCACATGATGTAGTAGCCACGATGAACCAAAGCGAGAGATGTGATAGGAGATCAACTCTGTAGAAGAGGGTGTAAACTTGAACCAATTTTGAGATTTGAGATGCTTAAACTCCTTGTAATTATACATGATGATATTTTTCATTTATGCTCTCCAAGATGCGTCCAACTGTCCCTACCCAGACGGCTCATCACTTTGCCACAATCATGCTTGGAGGCTGGGCAAGATTTTGACAGAACTGGCTCCGTTTCCGAAGAACTTTATGGAATACCCGCTCAGACAAATGTTAGCATTAAAAAGTATCGCAGAGCAAGGACGGTCGTGATATGGGGACTCAAGTATATTATGTTCAGGCTTCCCACATGCCCCGGATTCCTGCTTCTCCCGCGGACTCCCTGCCGTGTATATCCCGGACATTAGGGAGCTATACCCAACCCGAAGGTGTCACTACTTCTGACAGGCAACCCCTCTACACCTCGGACCGCTCGAGGGCCCCGAGGATCTCTTTTCCCCGCTCGCCATGGTCAGCAGGACACGGATGACTGGAATCTTGACTGATAGCAAAGGATGGCGGGAAAGAGAGTATATTAATGTGTGACGCCGTGCCACGAAATAAGCTTTCTAGCATAGCCTGCCATGAACTGACATTGTTCTCATTTTTAACGCCAACAAGCAATTACTCTTCTGCTCCCTGCAACCTCCAACGTCCACTCACCCAATATACAATCATGACAAGCCTGCTATCGCAAACCGCAAAGTCCGTCATCGTTACGGGAGCAGCTTCTGGACTCGGCAAAGCCATTGCCTCTGAGTTCCTGCGGCTCGGTTCCTACGTCACCCTAGTCGACATCAATGCCGGCAGACTCAAGGCCGCGAGCGAAGACCTGTCAGCGTATCCACGTCACGTCACCGCCAGGGCTGACATCACCAACAAGGCCGACGTTCAGTCTGTGTTCCAGCAGGCCTCTCTAGCGCCGGCCAGTTAGACGCTCTGGTGAACTGTGCCCCTAATTGAAAAGCATAAAGGCATAGGATCGGGGTTCAGCACCGTCCACAAAGTCAAGGTCGACCCCTCTCATGTTCGAGGAGAGTTTTCAGTGCGTCTATTAAGATACTGTAACACGGTACATAGGCCAATGCTGACGAAGCAAAGGACAAGGCAGAGGACTACATGGCCATGAAGCGGCTCGACTTGGAAACAGCTGGAAAGACTGTCTTTGACAGAGAGATTAAAAATCTGAGGTCCGTGAGAAAGTTGAACGACCCCCATCTCATCAGACCAGTCGCCGCCTGTATCAGGGCAAAAGAGGCCTTCTTTTTCTTCCCCTGGGCAGATGGAGGGGACTTATGGGACTTCTGGATCTCGAACCAACCAAACGGCGACATCCCTTGGATGTTGGATCAAATGGTTGGCCTCAGCCATGCGTTGGAGCGATTGGCTGGCGAGGGTTGTCGCCATAGCGACCTCAAGCCGCAGAACATCCTGCTTTTCCCTGATGCCAGGACCAGTGGCACTCTCAAGATCACTGACCTTGGTATCTCCAAGTTTCATACTTACGCAACCATCAATCGATGGGACCAAACATCTGCCCAATTCGTCACGGTGCGGTACGGTCCGCCAGAGTTCGACGAATTGAACCCCGGTAGGGTCAAGGACTACGTCGATGGTTCCAGCAACCAGAAATTATCGCGCAGGTTCGACATTTGGTCTCTTGGCTGTGTGTTTGTCGAGTTTCTCATCTGGGCTCGACTGGGCCTGGGGAGCTTCTATGCCTTCAATGTGTCAATGAAAGAAGCTAAAAGATATTGGAAGCATGGATCCTCGGGTTCCTCAGGGTATCTTCTGCATGAAACTGTGACTTACTGGCTCACAACGGTGCAGGGGCTCCTTGGGCAGACGGCGGACGACATCGCGGTTCGGAGCGTTCTTCAGCTAGTGGAGGATGGCATGCTCATCGTCGAATGTAGTGACCGGTACGAGGCGTCGGAAGTGCATAAACGTTTGAGGAAGATACGACATGATCACAGTAAGTTTCCCGCTCCAGTATCCGGCCCTGTCAAGCCTCTAAGCCTGACAGGCGAAAGTTGTCGCGATGTTCCTCTAAGAGAGCAGCAGGTTTCGATCGCAGACGACGCCACAGGCGTCGGAGGGGAACCATCCAGTAGCTCAGAAGGCTTAAACACCACCGCAATCCCTATGGACAATGCAGCGGCTCAGATAGTGAGTGACATAGCGAGTCCTAGCAAGTTGGCCAAGGTGACTGAGACCGTTGGACAGTATGTCAGTGGGAGCAACGGACTCCGGGGCTGAGAAGGATAATGCTAACAAGTTTGTGGGTGAGCGGAGTATAGAATGTGAGTACACAAAGAGCCCCCCAAGTCACTTAGACGTATGTTGAGGCTAACAACTGTCTAGAAAGTCAGTCATACCCTAGGCGGAAACTGTTTCTGACTTCCAGTATACTCATATCATCTCTACAGCGCGTATGTTTTAAATCATCCCCTTTCCACAAAATTATTTACTGTCGAATTCGTACTCACCAAAGTAGCAAATTGCCAAGCTTCGCGATCGATGGACGGTTACTACAGACAACAAGTTTGCTCGGGCATTCTTCTCTCAAGTTATCAACCCAACCCCTGGAGAGAGCAGTACACTATGTCACGTATGTTCAACATTTCGTATCTGGGAGCCCGAGTCCACAATCTCTGGGAGTGTGGAAGGCTTCAAGGCTAGATCTCCCGCGTGCAGCATGTGTAAGCTGCTATACTCCGTTTCTCAGAGGGTTGGACTTGAGGAAAGTGAAAAATTGCACTGCGTTCGAAAAGACTCGACTATGAGCCTCGCTAGTCACGAGAATCAACCAATCTTGTCCCTATTTTCTGATGCCGGTAAGTATCGAGAGAGGATTTTTCACGGAATCCACTAACAATCATCATTGTAGGCAACACCCATGACCTCGAGTCTGCTCAGGTGGGATATCCAACCCTGTGTCCTGCAGACAGTCCTCAGCGATACCAGCTCCTTAGTCAGTGGCTCCATGTATGCGACACTGAACATGGACACGGGCCTGAGGCATTCCTAGACAGTGGTTCTCTTGAAATGCCAACAAGGCTTATCCACATTGGAGACTCCAATGAACGCTTAGAGGTCATCCAAAAATCTTCTTCGTTGCGTTATGTTGCTCTGAGCCACTGTTGGGGTAACAGTCCCAAGCTATGTACCTTGACCAGCAACTTGGAGACATTCCGCAAAGAGATCCCCCACGACCTTCTCCCTCTCAACTTCCAAGAGGCCATCAGAGGTACAAGGGCGCTCAAGATCAAATATCTTTGGATAGACTCATTGTGTATTGTTCAGGACGACTTGGCAGACTGGGAGCGCGAAGCCGGTCGAATGGGCCAAGTGTTCAGCAATGCATACTGTACCATCGCGGCGACCTCGGCGGCTGCGTCTGACGAGGGCTTTCTCACACGCCGGACCGACTCACCACTCTTTGCCACCATGAAAACTCCCGGTGGGGGAATTCTTCATGTTTCCGAATTTATGGAGGATTATCACCAAGACTTGGAATTGGCCCCGTTGAACACTCGCGGGTGGGTGCTGCAGGAACGCGCACTGTCTAGGAGGACTCTTCATTTCACCAAGACCCAAGTTTATTGGGAATGTGGAGAGGGAGTACGCTGTGAGCGACTTTTTAAGCTTTCCAAGTAAGTGCCAACTATCATACTGCATTTCAGGGGCCGTTGTTAACTAGATACGACTATTAGCCCCCAAGCAGCCATCTTTGCAGACTCGGACTTCCCGCAATCGATCCTCAAACAGTTCAAAGGCGGAAGAATTACTCTGTTCCAGCATCTTTACCAGACATACTCAAGGCTCGCTTTCAGCCAAATATCAGACCGCCCCGTTGCCATACTGGGCCTTGAAAAACGTCTTCTCGACGCGTTCCAGACTCGCGGTGGGTTTGGCATCTTTGAGGTGTACTTGGCACGGAGTCTACTCTGGTCTCGACAAAAAGATGTATTTCTGAGTCGCATTCCATTCACGAAGAGCCGTCCTCCCCCATCTTGGTCTTGGATGGCCTATCAGGGACCGATCACCTACATGGAAGTTCCCTTTGACCAAGTGGACTGGACCAATGACTGCGTCTTTCCATCCGATTTTGAGATTACTAAGGATGCCAGAGAGCCTGCTCTGAAGGTGTTGGCGAGGGACCTCACCCTGACACGTCTTGACTTCCTACACAGAGTCAAGCTTGACCAACAGGCTGAGATTCAAGCCTCTGATTTGCGGGGGATTGTACTCGGAAAGGACAAGCACCGAGAATCGCGGGAGCCGATGAACTACGTCCTCCTTATCACACTTGCTGGGGATGAGTTAGAGGGGAAGGGGGTTTATGTCCGAGCAGGAGTGGCCTGGCTCCTTGAGCACAACATAGCATCAGATGGAGAAGAAGTTGAGGTTTACTAGCTTGTAATTAATCTACCTAGAAATTCTCACCTAACCGCGGTCTTCAGCATGCTTTGCCATACCAATCATGGGAGTATTCGTGCAATGCTAGTGAAATCAAAAACCTGAGCCCATGACCAATCCCACAAAGTAATTCGACCTCCTTAAATACCCAAAGGTCGGCCCAAAAACGGCCTAGCACGCTTTTCCCTCAACTTATTGGAATAGGGTAATTTATGCCGGTCGGCGAACCTTGAATATTGGGATCAGGGCTGCCGACAACGGAACTTACTCACGACAAGCCCGCCGAAAGCAACCCCTGGGCTATGCCTCATGAGACAAGCCAAGGGAACACAAAAAGGAACGGTTTATCTTGATGAATCATATTAGATATCACTTATCTCTCACTTCCAGGTACTCGTCCTAGTCGAACCCCCCGCTGATTCTATCCTCGGCGCCGAACCTTTCGGCCCATACTCGTCCCACTCGGCCCCTCTGGTTGCTGTCGGAAAGTATATTCCGCTCTGCTGGGATTACGGGACAGAGTCTTCAAATGGGATAGCTTCTAGCTATCTGGATGCTAATTGAAGCATCTTTATCTAGGATCTATTCATCGGACCACACTTTGACCACCGAAAATCGCCACGTCACTCAACATGCGTCTCACGTATCTTCCAGACTCGCCCCCGCCCCCCAACCTCTCGGCGGAAGATAAGCAAGTGTACGAGCGTGTCAAAGCACGCCGGGGGCCAGACAGTATGATACCTGGATTTTGTTTTTGCTTCATGCTCCCGGAGTGGCAGATGGTACGACCTGCTCTCACCAACAGTTTCCCTTCAGCTTGCGTCAACTTCCATCTCCAACGTCTGACATAGACGTGGACGTTCCAGAAAGTGTCTTGGAGAAACTCAAGTCGACCGATTTTAACGATTAAGAAATTGTAGAGCTTACGGCCACAGTTGCTGCTTACAGCCTGGTCACCCGTTTCATGGTTGCTCTAGATGTTAGCGAAGGCAACGGAAACCCTCCAGCATGGGTGAGATATGTTTTGACTGAACTATTTTGTGTCACTCAAGGTTCAAGAATGGAAATTCAGGCCCACGAAGTGTTGGACCCATTGTGTTTCTCAAAGATGATATGTTGTTTGTATCGGCACAGCCTTGATATACGTATCGTTCGAAGAGATTGTCAATTTCACTCCTGTTCAATAAACTCGACTTCATCTTGAAGCTGAAATTGACCAGACTAGTATTGACCCATCATCTCCCCAAGAAGCTGAGGGGGCCACATTCTAGTACAATTGAGGGCGAATTCTTTGTCCTCGCCTACCAACTCGATGAAGCCCGATGCAGTTCACTTAGGATCCAAAGCAACAACCTCAATCTCCACTCGCATATCATCCTCTCCTAGTCGGGGGACTCCAACACAAGTCCAGATAGGATTATGGTCAGGCATCCATTTCTTGAAATTGCGCCCCATGGCCTCGATCGCCTCATCGTTGATGGGTACGTGATAAGAGTTGACGCGAAACACCTGAGACCATCCTTTACCCCCAGCATCCCGCAGGTTCAAATCCACGTTGGCGAATGCCTGGTCGATTTGTGCGTTAATCTCTTTGTAGATTACACCTGTGTCGGGATCCCACCCCCCTATTCGATCGTTAGCGATGAAAGATAATGACGGGGATATAATCTAATGGAGGGTGAGAGAGGAGCTGGAGGTGCCCAGGGATAAACAAAAAGCACGCACCTTGACCGGCGCATTCGATCCGGTCGCCAACTCGGACAGCTTGATTGTAGCCGAAATTGGTACGGTTTCGTTCCCCGACGCCTTTATAGGCAAAGTATTGCAGCGAAGACATGATATAATATCCGTAACGTTGAGAATCGGGGAGATGGTGTTTTGTGCTGCCGCTGTTGCAGGTGAGATTTGTCGAGGGGAGATAGATAATTGGACCAGCTTTGAGGCAGGTTTTTATGCTACCTATGCAAACGGCTCGGCGTTCCAATGTCCATGCCGGCTGCAAGTGTTATTGGATTCTATCGGTGGCGATATTGACGCTTACCAATCAAGGCTACCTATAAAGATAACGTAGGACTAGGTCGAACAAAGTTTAGTTGGTGTTTTGAATCATCCATTACGTTTGTTCCCCCCCGGGAGTTTCGATGGGATGTCCTGATAAGAAATGTTGTGCGCAATTTCCTTAGTCTCCGGTGGGCTGACACGTCGGCGCCGAGATTTAACTTTGCTTGGGGTGTTGTTGCTGCCGAGCGCCGATGATTTTATTAACTAACGTAGTGTACGGATATAGAAATGCCTCTAATTTAACTCCTGACATGTCGGTGTGACACATTGAAAGAGCACTTAAACTTTGTGAACCTTTTGGTTGGCTTTCTCCATCTACTCACAAATCTGAGCAGCTACTACTGATTCAGGAACCCGTAACGACACCTGACGATCGAAAGGGATACCACAGCATAGGTAGGTACTCCACCTCTGTTGAGTAACGAACGATCCTCACTACCTACGTTTGCTGAAACTCGAAACTCAGCGGCCAAACTCGAAAACGAATCAGCCATGGATAACCCACGCGACCTAGAGAAGACCATGTCATCCAATTCGAAGTCAAAGAACGGTGACCTTCAATCTGTTCGAGAAGGGACCGCAAGCCGCCTAAGCAATGGCACACTAGCATTTTTGCGCAAGACCCTGTTCGGGTCCGCCGAGTCGCGCGGCATCGACCCCGTGCCGATCGAGGAGAGGGTTGACAAACGTGGACATTCGCTCTTCACTCTGTGGTTTACGGCGAACTGCACGCTATTGCCGTGAGTTGGCCCATCGATTCCCTTACCTCGAGTAGCTAACTGACCCCAGCAAAACAGCATAAGCACAGGAATGTCTGGCACCTTCGTCTTCAGGCTATCACTCAAAGTTGCATCCATCATCATCGTCTTGTCGACTCTTCTCTTCATGTTCCCCGTAGCTTGGATGGGCATGATGGGACCCAAAACAGGGCTACGGCAGATTGTTCAGACTCGTTACTACTTTGGGTACCTATGAGCCTGTCCTTGTCTTCTAAGAGATTTAACAGACAACTAACACGCACGACTTTGAAGGTTATACCTAGTGCTTGTTATCGCCCTCCTCCAACTCGCTACGCTGGCTGGATACACCATAATTACATCGATTGTCGGGGGCCAAACGTTGGCAGCACTGTCGGGCGGATCTCTGAGTGACAAAGGCGGTATTGTCATCATCAGCCTCTGTGCCCTTCCCATCTCTTTCATGGGGTATCGTTGTCTGCACTACTTCGAGTCGTACTCATGGATCCCTTCTGTGATTGCCATCATCGTCACTGTCGGTGTTGGAGGCAAGCACCTTTCTCAGCAAGTGGAAACGAGCACGCCGACGGTTCGGCAGGTGCTGACATTTGTATCCCTCTGTGCGAGCTTAAGTCTATCATGGGCCGCTCTTGTTTCTGACTTTTCAGTTTACATCAGTCCAAGCGTCCCACGGTCAGTATACCTGGACCTCACCAAACCCTCTATTATGCTGACTTCCCGCAGGTACAGGATCTTCCTTTACGTTTACGCTGGGTACTGCATTCCCTCCATTCTCCTACTGGTTCTGGGGGCCGCCATCGGCGGTGCTATACCTAATGTCGCCTCATGGAATGACGCCAACAATGCCTATTCGGTTGGCGGTGTCATGTACTCCATGGTATCGTCTGTTGGCGGCTTTGGAAAATTCGTCGCCGTCTTGCTAGCCCTTTCGGTTGTTAGCCTTAACTCGTGCTCCTTGTACTCACTCTCCATCAGCCTGCAGTCCCTACACCCTATCCTCCTCCGCGTACCACGATATGCCTACTCTATCGTTGTTGCCGCCATTGTTGCTGGAGTGTCAGTTGCGGCGGCTGCCAACTTCTACGCCTCACTTTCCAACTTCCTGGGCGTTGTCGGTTATTGGACTTCTAGTTACGCTGGGATTGCCATCGTGGAACATCACTGGTTTCGTAAAGGCGACTATTCATCATATAGCCCACAGCATTGGGACGTTCGAGCCGAGCTCCCATCCGGCGTGGCGGCTGTGGCTGCCCTCTTCTTGAGCTTCGGCTTGATCGTACCTTCCATGGACGCTGTTTGGTACGTTGGGCCGTTTGCGTCCAAGATCGGTGATATTGGTATCGAGGTGGGATTTTGCCTCAGTTCAATCTTGTACTTCATTTTCAGAACGTTGGAGCTCCGCTTAATTCGGAAGTGAATTGGCGATTCTGGCAGGCAGTCAATATCTCTCTCTAAGCGGCTGTAGGTCATGGCGTGGTTATTTAGAAAATTCTCTTCAGCATGATCCTACAACACTACTAGTCATCATAATTTGCCTATGCTACAATAACCAGTCAACACACATCCTACTCTCCTAGATGCTTGAAAGAAGCCCAGGTCAAGGCAAGTGTGTGGTGCTGAAGAGTCGGTTGCCAGTGTCAGTCGACTTTGTCCCAGTAAACTTGTTCTCGGATAGTCGGAGCGCAACGAGGCTGATACCAAAAGACCGCATGAGTCTATACCAGTCATGGGTCTTGTCAGTCACCTCGGCTTGGACAACCCCAGCCACTATCACGATGCGGATTCTAGGATGGGAGGTGCGGATGCGACTGACGAACTCGGTAAGTGATTTCCCACTGTTGACGACCGAGTCAACTAGGATCACCGTGCTTTGATTCTGCAGATGATGGTCCTTGATGTCGGATGCAGAAGCGGCATGGATGAACATGGCGGCTGGGAATGCTTCACTGACACCACAAGCCATGGGTTCACCACCACGCATGAGGGCCACGACCGAAGTCTGCTTTTCATGATTCAGCCGGTAACCGCTCGTCTGGTTCCCCTGAACGTGTGGGATGGGATACTCCTCGACGCCAATCAGCTGAGAAACAAACTCGTTGGCAAGATACAGTCCCACGCGTGGTGGGCAGCTCTCAGGGCAGGACCGGCGACGGACGCATCACGCATCGGGGACATCAACAGCTTCGCCGCACACTTCTCAGTGGCGTCCAACACCTCAAACCGCTTACGCAAGACCGATTCGAAAAAGTCTGAGTCATCGAGGCGCACCAGCGGCAGCTTGGTCTGGTCCAGACGGTGAGACACGTGTCCAGGGAGGAGAGCCTGTCGTGCGTTGAATTGCCCACCCTCCAGGGCCTTGGCCAAGACTGCGTCCATACTGGAACTTCTGATCTGCTCCTCTCCGACCACGACGATGGCTTCGTCAGCCACTCTGAGCATTAGTATATCCAAGGGACTATCGCCAAATACCCAGGTATACAGCTTCCACACGTCGCGAAGTTGTGCAACGATATCGGCTTTAGTAGCTGGCAGGACCACGAACCCGTCAGAGATTCTCCCTCCACCCAGGACCTTCACAGTGCTGGAGAGACCTTCCTTTTCCAGGACCTTTTCCCAGACACGGCGAATTCCGCAGGTCACAACCACTGAGAAGACGTGCTTGTGCTCCGCGGCCGCCCGGAGCAGTGAGACAATCTCAGGATACATGACCACAGATGAAGCTGGGGTCTCGCACAGAGCATCGAACTCGTCGTCGTCGTCTGCAGCCTCTTCGTACAGCAAGTTTGCTTGATGAAATGCCTTGTCCGTGTAGCCCAGGGGGCCACCAAAGAGTTCCTTCAGCGGACAAGTGCTCGTGCTTCGTGACGGGATCCGATCAATATTCTGCCAGAACAATACGCCCGCGTCCATCGGCGCCAAGGTTCTATCGGCATCTAGAACCAAAGCGGCTTCTAGCTGACGATTGTCGACTTCGTCAAGGAAATAATTGAATAGTGTAAGCTTGTTTTCTTCGTCGTACATGATGCTGGTGTGAAGGAAACGCTTGACTGCAGCCCGGGTCTTGTTACACATGGATACTGGATCCGTGAGAACATGGAAGATACCATGCTGGGGGCAAAGATGACGCAGACCATCTACCTCCGCCTCCTGCCACTTGTGCAAATGTTCAACAGATGCCAAAGGTCGGTCCCTCAGCTTGTCATCCAAACGGTACTGAAAGATGTGTTCGGCCGGGGTCATCAAGTAGATGATATGGGTAAAGACATACAGATCGCTTGGTGTGTACACTGTCTGACCGGCAGTCTCCACCTCGGACCAGAACATGAAATGCCCGGTAACTATCGATATTTTGTCACTCCGAAGCGCCTTCTTCTTGATCTTCTTGATTGCTCGTGCACGCCAACTTGTCTTTTGCTGCTCATCCAGAGCTTGGAATGCTTCGAGGCCACCTGGTACGAGGCTGGCGATCATTTCAGAACCTTCGTAGAAATTGTAGTATTGAGGAGGGAGGGTTTTCTTCAGATGGTTCATCACAAAGGACTTTCCTGAGCCTGATATGCCGTAGAGTCCGATGACAATCGGCTTGTCGCTCGCTGGGACACCTGCCCGAGGTTAGCACTGTTCGGGACGGACCAACAGATAAACATACCACCGAAATGTCAACGAGAGCCTGATCAGATACAGATCCCATGGTTGAGAGCGTACCGCCCTTGTGTGAAAATTTCAAAAATTGTTCTAAAGGTAGGGAGAAAGACAAGGTTAGGTCAAGGCATTTCCGAAGGGGGTTACAGAGGTATTATTATAGTGAATGAACCGCAGGCCTTCTTCTGTTGTTCTAATTCTTCCATGCCCAAAATCCACTCTACCATCAAACGCGTTGCCCTCAGAAACTGCCCGCCGGTTGACGTCTCTCACGCTGCGGTGGGCCTCCCGCATCATGGAAACGGGCATTTTTCTTCCCAATCTGCAAGCATCCATTGTGATTCCGACGCGCTCGCTTGAGCAAACGAATCAGAGTAGTGCTTGTGTAATGGCAATACTTCAGAGGCTTGCTGATAACTAAGAAAACTTGTTTAGCCCGGGATAAACAGCGTCAACATGCGCCTCGCCTAAGTGCTCCTCCAGCTAGCCTAGAAAACATCTTCCAGGGTTTCATCTACAGAAGAAGCGGCCAAAAATATCGTAGTCGACGGCAAACTCGCGTAAACGTTTCTGGGTCGATGCCATGGCGACTAGCGACCTCATGAAGCTTGTGGTCCTTGGCAGGGTTGACGACCTCGCGCACGAAACCCGCGTTCGGAGAGCCGCACTGATATGCAGCCAAGCGGTAAAACTTCCACCTCAGAGTGTATTTAGGAAGGAGATAGGCGTATACCAAGAGATGCGAGCAGGCAAAGCCAGGGAGGTGTCGAAGGGGGTATCCATCGTGATGCGAGCGGCTGATGATGTAGAAGACGTCGGCAGTCTCGCTGAGTTTCTGACACAGAGTCTTTGCTTGCCGCCTTTCGTAGAGCTCCTCTCGTAGTCGATCTCTATACCAGGAAGGTTCCTGCTTCTGGAGGCGCAGGGAGCGATGCCACAGGAGCAGAATTCTTTGGGCTGTAGAGTTCATGTTACCTGCATGTCCGTATTAGCACAATCAAGAAACCTCCCACACGTAGCACATACTCTGTAAGCTTAATGGACCACATCAAGAGGCTTGTTGCAAGATTCCTTGTCTTGAATTCCAAATGAAGTCGTGATTACCTGGGTGGCAGCCTGGGAACACAGGCCGTCAGGGGTCCGTTTGCCATGTTGAGGTCACACTGCGGGCACTGGAGGGTACGTCACTGGTTGCAGCACAAATATTGGAAGGGGGCATAAGAAATCAGGAAAAAGAAACAGAAAATTAAAGAAGGCAATATAATAATAATTTAAAGTTGACTAAATTGTGGCCATCAGTGCGATGCCCATCGTGAAGAGCAGAGGTGTTCATCTATTCATGAACCACACACACACTACCTCCAACGTTGAAGCGCCTTCTCGAGCCGACCTGTGTGTGTGATATGTACCTGGATGAAGATTACCCAACCGAGCTCAACACATGACAGACAATTAAGCGAGCGGCTATTCGCTTTCAAACCAATCACATGGGCGTGGTCATTGTCACAACTGATAACAATATGCACAGAGGCGGCGAAGCAAACGCGTCTTGGCTGCGGTATTTTTAGCCCTCCTTTGTCCCTCGGTTAAATCTTGCATAGCCAAGTAATGTGAGAAGGGGGGCAATATCAATCTCACCCCCAGGTTACAGGACGCGTTTCATACTTGATACAAACGCGAGTCTGTTGTTCCTCCGTGATTATACAACTATAGTCTTGGAAATTAGCTTCACTTGATAAAACACATGTAAACAACAAAACAATTCTAATCACAGGTATGGTTGGTGTCAGTGCCTTGTTTGAATCAGGAAGGCCTCCTTCTTGGCTGCAGGACGAGATTCAGCTGCCAAGTACCCTTCGCCCGCAAGCAAGTCGAAATTCACCAACACAGGATAAAAATAAGCGCCGAGGCATATTACGCGAACTGGGCTGGAAATATTGCAAAAATGGCAATCAGGCTGTGAGCTGTGCATAAAAATGTGCAACCAGCCCCAACCGTACTGAGTTTTGTTTTGTGAATGAAAAGATGAACGAAAGAGCAACAATTAATCTGCAGAGTCTACACATCGGCTGGCCCCATTTGTGATCATTTTCATCCTAGTGAATCCTCCCGAGATTTATTGACAGCCTCAAGGGGAATTGCAGCAATGTCCCCTCAAATCAACCGCCAGATTCACTGGCTTACGCCGGTGAGTATGGTCGGCGCCCTATTACTCGGAGGTCTTTTCGCTCTCGGCCACGATCTCTTCTATAACAACTTGGCGGGGACCACGGTTGCGGCGGATTCTTTCGAGTTGGCTGGTGCCGAGGTCTCAAGGCAGCAGCTGAACCTCGCTGCTGGCACTACCCTTGCATTTCTTTTCAAGAGCTCAATTGTTTCGGCCGTATCAATCGCATATTTCCAGGCTGTCTGGCATGTTGTCAAGAGCAGAAAACGCGAGATTGACATCTCCAACATGGACGTTCTGCTGTCGGCCCTGGGCAATGCCATCTCCTTGGTTAGCTTTTCGACATGGTTAAAGGGTCCTCTGCTTCTACTTATAGCCATTATAGCTTGGTATGTGTATCCTTAGATCTCAGAGTCTCTGTGTCTGACCTGTTTAGGCTTATTCCCATCGTTTCCATCATCACCCCCGCAACTCTCTCAGTCGGCTTTGCTTCTCCTCCAAATGCGTTTCTACAGGTCCCCAATGTTGCATTTACTGGACTCAGTCTCCTTCGAATGATGCCGAAAAACCACTATCAAAGTATGATACTGGCATCCTGCCGCAATGATCCCGACCAAAAGAATTGCTCGAGTGATTTGAGTAGCTACTTGTATAACGGGCCAAGTGATGCCGTTAACAGAGTGGTTGCCGCTGCTGCTGCCGAGGGAAACATCCTTGCAGTAGACGCGCCTGCTTCAAATTCGAGCTGGAGTCTTGAGTTTCTGGCCCCGACGCTACGATGCGACGAGGTGACTGGGGATACCAGACGCCTAATTGAAGAAAACATCGCCAACTTCACAGACCGCTATTGCGAAGAAGCACCAGGCTATGTGGCTTGGACACCAGCCAGCAATGAGACCGAGTCCATTCTGCCATTTTCACTCGTTGAAACAGACGATACCTCTTACTACTCTTACAACGGGTTTACGACATATGATCGTAAAGGCAGAAAAACCAATGGACTTTCTCTCACCAAAGCACAGCAAACCCAACGATTTGGTGCTTTTCATGGCCATAGTTCCGGCGGCACTCAAGCTAAGCTCAACGATTTCGAAAACACTTGCGTGCAATATAAGTGAAGAAAACTTCAAAAGCGAGCGAAGGAAAGGGGAGAAAAACCTGACGGTTCTAAGAGAGGGTCTATTTGACTCAACATCCTCAGTACTCCGCTGCCACATCCACAACTCAACATACGAGGCGCGTTTCAATATCACCAATGGAAATCAGGACGTCAAGGTAAAGGTAAAGGACGTTGAAGAGAAACCTCTCGATGTCATTACTGGCGTTTGGGCTAGCAATCCTCTCAGCAACAACACGGAGTGCACGCCTCTCAACATGGACACCGAATGCGCCCTTGAACCTTCTCTCCTCCGTCACCTATCCTACCAAGCTCTAATGGATGCATTTTCTGAAATCCTTGTTGGAAGTCTGGCCATTCGCCGTCGAAAGGATGATGATTCTGTCGTGTTTCATGGGAACACGAGTATCCAGAGCACAGTTCTGACCAACACACCTGAGCTCCAGGTTCTTCGCAATCTTACACTCTTGTCGAAGGATTGGGCTATGTTGCAGATTGAAGAGCCAAAGGCGAATGAATGGGCCTACAAAGGACTGTGGAATGGACCTGGAGAGCAAAGAACCACACCACTGAGAGAGGCACTTGAAGAACTTTTCCAGAATATCACAATAAGCCTCATGAGCTCACCGCTCCTACAGTAAGACCCTAGCTATATTGTCCTTGCACATAGAACTAATCGTTTTCCCAGACCAAACAAGCACTCCGCCTTCAAGCCGAATGACACCGAAGTCGCCTTTTCAACCATGCACCCTGTCTACATCTACGCCCGAAATCGCCTCTGGCTTGCCTACGGCCTTGGTATTGCGTGCTCTACCCTCATCGTATGTATCGGGATGCTTGCAATCTACATGAACGGAGCCTCATTTAGTAACACCTTTTCGACTTTGCTTCGATTGGGGCGTGGGGCTAGTCTGAGTAGTGAGATTGAGAAGGTTGATCTCGATGGTCGAGATCCGTTACCGGAATACATCAAGGATATGAAGATCAAGTTTAGTAAAAGCTCGGTGCAGGCGGATGAGTATATACCCATGTCGGAGACTGATGAGTGGGAGACGGAACGGAGACGAGCATGAAAACAGTCACAAGGGAGCGATAGAAGAAAGGACAGAATTCTCGGGTATTCTTTATATCTAGATGACTTTTAGCTATTTACTTACATATGGAAACTTCTTAATTAAAAATAAAACTGGGATTGCCCCAATGACCATGAGGAGGTCTCGAGGTTGGATCCCTGCGACTGTAGGGTATTTATGACGCTGGGAGAAAAGACAAAGGAATCTTATAAATCAGGACAAAATAGACATTTAACATCAAAGCGGGGAGTGAATAACTAGATAGTTTTTAAAAAGCAGTGTCATTATATAGAATATGTACGTACAATTCGAGTTCCACTGAGACTTCGGATGCTGTTTATATTGAGGTTTGGATTGAATGGTGGAGATGAGGTCTCCTAAAATGTTGTTGGGCCTTGGCTATCATTGGTTCGATAAGCCGATATTGCGATAAGATGAAGATAAGACACGGATAAGATAAACGATAAGCCCGGATCAAAGCTCAAACCCGAAGTCCGAAGGACACACGGAATATCTCCCTCCTTTCATCCCTACAGGGCTGCGAGTTCTCGTATTAGCCCAACAGAATGGAGTCCTCGGCTGAGCTTCCTGAAGCTGAGATTGGGTGGCGCGGGATCTCACTGCTTTAGCCCTCGAATGAGCAAGGATGAAGCTCCAACGTGCTCACCAGGCTGGGCTAATTTCCTTAGACGATGTAACCCCAGCCTCAAATCTGGGGCGCAGCCTCTCCCAAACTTGTTCAACTGGTTCTTTCGAGGAACTTCATCCTACGTGGTCATCGTTGATTCAGAATCTCCAGTTGCACGAGAGCCTGATTTTTTTCAGCTCCTCTTTCAGAAGCGCCAGCCTGACTGCACTCCTTTTCCCTTGCAGGACCCCTTGAGCACAACAGGCATGGTCCCTGCTGTAAGCGCATCTCCACACGACCTATCAACACCAAAAGTTCACATCACTGCCACTTTTTGGCCCCCATCTCGCCCAGCCTTGATTGGAATTAGTTAGTTTAAATTTGTAGATTTTCAGCGGATGATGGTGCCTAAATTAGCTTACCCCCCACCGACTGTTGACATGGTCCGATCCTTTCTTTCTTGCGCAAAAACAATGACAAGATCAACACCTCCTACTCCCTAACCCGAACGCACACCTCTCGACCACACCGATTTCCTCGCGATAGCGTCATTCTTGCCTTAAGCCATGGTGTCCCCACGAACGAATCTCGGTCCTTTGACGACCAAGTTCACATATCCAGCCAAGTGCAGTGCGACAGCTCTCGCTTGCACTGACTGTGATGTGGGATGGCAGGCCCAGTCGTGCGGAACGCTCAACAAGGCAAACACGCAGGGTCTTCAAGATGACACCGACTGCTGGCCGCCGAGGGAGACGTCAAGGACGGCTCCATACGCCCTCAACGGATGGGGTTACTACTCCCCCGGCCTCGAATGCCCCGATGGTTACGAGCCCGCCTGTAGTGCAACCGGATCAATGACGGGTGACTTCAACTTCCAATTCTCCGTCCTTGACCACGAGACCGTCATTGGATGCTGTCCAAGGTGAGTCCAACAGAAGCTCGTCGAGTTGAATTGGAAGCTGATGCTATGTAGTGGCTACACTTGCGCCCAACCCGCCGGACCACAGACGTGCATGAGTGTCGCATCGAGAGGTTCCATGCAATTCGTGTCGTGTTCCGAGGGCAACTCGATCCTCAGCTGGCTCACACTACCCGCGACTTTTTACAAAGACGGAGAGCGATGGAGACGAGAGCTTGTCGACGATGGACGGTGTCACAGTCAGGGCACCTATGTTCCAGCTCAATTACCAATCCTCCGACCTTCCTTCCTCGACCGGCACATCAAGCGAGACGACAGGCAGCACACGCGAGACGATGGCTTCAAATACATCCGACGCTGATACCGAGCCATCATCTGGTCTATCAACGGGAGCACAGGCGGGCATCGGCGCCGGCGTGGGTGTCGCCGGTCTCCTCCTCATCGGAGCAGGTCTATACTTCTGGCGAAGAAAGCGAAACACGCGGGCACCGGTTCCCACAGAGGAGCCAAAGACAGAATCACCAGGCAACTACATCTCGGAAATAGACGGCGGCACACCGAGGTACCCTCCGGCGGAGCTCGAGGCGGCTACTCCTGAGCTAGAGGGATCACACACGCCGTCTCACACGGTGAGGAGCTAGTGGGGGAATATCGGGATGTGTGTGTTTTTTTAAACTTCATTTGCGGGCGCAGAGGGTCATGGATACCTTGGGTAGCGTGTCGAGGAGCATTTTACTGTAACGTTAAGACGGCAGAGTGTGTTAATTAACTTGTGTCCAATTTGATAACTATTTTTATATAAAATAGAACAAAATGGCAAGAATTATAATATAATAACAGTCATGCATGAGACCATCTTTACACTGGTGTCTTGTTTTTCTTTGACCTAGCGGCCATTCAATCTGATTTATATATAGCGTATGTCTCATTGTAATGTAATGTGCTGATCAGTTTCAGTTATCAACATTGGATATCAAATATTGTACAAAAGGGGATGTGTGTTCGTCCAAAGAGTGTGTTGTAGAGCCATCACCTCATCTTTAAGGCAATATCCAAACCCAACGGCTTCCTCAAGAATCCCTCCCTAGTCTCCATAATCTCCTGCTTCAGTTCAACATTATATCTCCTCGCCCACGTCGCCACAATGAGTTTCATCTCCATCTCGGCCACATTCCTCCCAACACACGCCCTAGGTCCATGACTGAAAGGAATAAAGGCATTCTTCTGACGGGGTGTTACATTCTCCCACCTCTCTGGCTTGAAATCATCGGCATCAGGACCCCAAATCTCCTTGGAGTGATGAATTGAATATGTCGGCACGCTGAGAACGCTGCCGGCTGGGAAAAAGTGTCCGCGGATGGTTATGCCGGGTGAGCCCTCGGGGACTTGTCGTGGGAGACCGATGCCTGATGTGGAATGGTATCGGAGAGTTTCGTTGATGACGCAGTTGAGGTAGGGAAGGTCACGGACCATGTCGAACGTTGGAACTGAAATGTGAGAAGGGATAGAAGCATTAAGTTCAGCCTGAAGTTTCTCTAGAACACCAGGAGTCCGAGTAACATGGTACAACAACGCACACGAAGAGTTGGAAGTCGTGTCACTGCCAGCGATGAGCTGCGTCAGAGCCTCAGCAGTAAGCTCTTCACGACCTAACGGCTCGCCCTTTTCATCTCTTCCCTCCATGAGACGCGCGAGGAGGTCCTTTCGTTCGACAGGCGGCGGGTTGTCGAGTCTTGCCTTTACACGAGCGATGGCAATGCCTGCGAGGTTCTGAACGGCGTTGAGGCCGTTACTGAAGAAAGGGTCCGGAAGCCATTTGGCGTACGGCTTGAGTTGGGGGAAGCAACCAAGTGTAGCGCTCACTTCACCTCTTCGGTTGAGGATTTCAATCGCTGATGCATAGATTGGGGGAGATTCTGGCGTTGCTCTGACTTCTGCTACGTCGGCGCCGTTGGCAAGCATACCGAACGGAGCGCCAAAAGCGAGGTCGCCAATGACATCGAAGGCTAGGTAGTTGAACCAAGGAAGACAGTCGACCAATGCTTCATTTTTCGTGCCTGATGCGATGAGTTTGTCGAGCTGCTGGACGAAAAAGTTCGAGATTGGAATGGATGTATGGCTCAAATTGGCTGATTGATTTGGTTGAGAAAGTGTGAGAGATGAGCTTGCGCTTGCGGGTGTGTTCGGCGCGATCTCGAGTGTTGAAGAGTCCACGACGGATAGAGACGAAGGCATCGTAAAATTCACTGTCATCTGTCAGCTGTGACAAGAGATGGACATTTAATCTTGTCGACTTACGACTTGAGAAAACCATTTCCGTGGCCGTAGATGATGGGGATAGCCTCATCATCAGCTATCGACACATGGTTTGGCTGAATCCGAACAACTGGACCCATTTTCTTATGCATCTTATCCATAACGTCATACCTCTCACCCCGTCGACACACGTAAAGCAGCCATAGATTTGAAAAACTGAGCGGGGAAGGGTGCCGGGATGCCTCTGAGGTAGCCATACGTGACAAAGTACGAGTAGAGGTACGTGCCGACGAACACGGCCACCGCGATGGGCAGCGTCCACCAGGACAGGAGGAGGTCGACTATGGCCATGGTTTGTTTTTGGCAAGTGAGGGGATCTCGCGGAGGATGGGAGGTGAGATATATAAGCTTCACGGGATGTGGGAGAGCTGTCCCTCTTTCGACGCGAGTCGATTCGTGGTGGAGAGAGGCACGAGGGAGGATTTACTCAATTGAAAAAGGTGTTGAAAGATCAATTGGAGATGACCCAAGGGTCGGTAAATGCTCTTCTCATAAATGAACCCTCCAATTGATCTTGAAGAAAAAGATCACAAAGTGTAGAATTTTCCCGCCAGGCGCGCTAGATGGATATACCCGAAGACCCCCCCTCCTCTTCCGCTTGCCCCGCAGTTCGGCGATTGAAGATGGTCCGTAGAAGAAAGTCAGCCATCTCGATAATGATCCTTTCATGTGCCTGAAAAGGGAAAGAAACAGTGAAAGTCAATGTTCAAGGTGCCTAATCTGACGAATCATATAGTGTGCTTAGCTTCCCCAGACTTGGGAGAGGGTTGCTGCGCTTGTGGAGGGAAAGTTTGTGCGGGGAAAGTCAGGAGTCGGGATTTGAAATCGGCAAAGGATGAGTGGAATACCGGGTTAACGTAGGGTTCTTGTGCCGGTCGGCGAGGATGCCGAGAGGAGGTTGAGGCTGTTGCGGTCTAATAATGGGCTATTGAAATTTTTTTAAAAACTGATTGTTGCTATTTTCGTCAACGTTTGAAGTGCCTAATTCTGAAATTCATCGTTGGCTGGGCGAAGGGACAGTTGAAACCGTGGCGGTCCCTGATGGCCTCGAGACGCGCACCCTGTCGGTCAGGAAATAAACGAGACGAAACATGATGGTTACCTTACTGCTCATAAATCTAGCAAATAATTAGAAAAAAAGATAAAAATCTGGAATAATTAGGAGTATTTTTACGTATTTTTATAATATTTTATTATTATTATTTTTTCTAGGAAAATAGGCTGATTTCCGCGCTGGTTTGTCGTACTTGTCTTGACCAGGTGACGCGCTGCAAAGAGGGGGGGGGAGCCTCACTGCCTCAGCCACCACCCAACTGGCGCGGAATCAGCTTCAGCCGACTCAATGTCACCTCTCGGTAACCGGCTAAAGCCTGCCAGATTCAATGCATTGACTCGGTTTCGGGCTGCCAAGTTCCATTTTTTAGCAACCAGACGAACGAACGCTGAGACGTGGAGGCCGTCCAGGGGTCAAAGTGTCTGATCTGCCGTCTCACCAGCGCCGCCTCAAGAGACTCCCGGTTTCGCCTTACAAGCGGATCTAAAGGAATCTCAAACAATTATAACTGACCGTATTTTTAGACTCCACATATCTTCTCGATGCTCTGCACTCTTTTTCTCTCTTCTTTTTCTTTTTGGATTGCAATCCTTGACGGATGTCCTTCTTTTTCTTCTAATCCTTGACGGATGAGCTGGCCTTTTTATCGACTATCTTTAACGACCTATTAATTTTTCTTTCCTGTGTGATTGATTCACCTTCTTTCCTTCATTGGCTGGCCATCAAAAAAAACGAATTGAACGACATTTTCCCGTCCTCAGTTGATCCATCGATCGGTTTTTCCTTTTCTCGAATAACATCACACGACGACACACATCTTACGAAATGGAGAGCATAGCACTTTACGACCAAGTGTCTAAAATCATTTCGGCAGTCGAATCGACGA
Source organism: Fusarium oligoseptatum (assembly GCA_003946995.1). Taxonomy (NCBI): domain Eukaryota; kingdom Fungi; phylum Ascomycota; class Sordariomycetes; order Hypocreales; family Nectriaceae; genus Fusarium; species Fusarium oligoseptatum. The sequence goes on along the minus strand of NKCK01000072.1, from coordinate 90,161 downwards.
CACTCTTTACTTCCATTACACCTCGTCTTGTGCCGCAAACTGAGGCTGCTTCTGGGGTTTTGGCAAGGCCGACTGTCACAGTCACTTCGGAGAGCACTGCTGAGGGCGCTCAGGAACACAATGGGTCTGGCATCAAGTTTATCGGGGCTGTCGAAATTGCCATTGCTTTTGGAATTCTGGGTAAGTCATCTTCTTAATCTCTAGAAATATCTGTCTAACGAAGTACAGTCGCCTTGACAATCCTAGTCGCAAGCATCATCCTCTGCACAAGACACAGAAAAAGCGAAAAAGACCCGAGCAGCACAGCGACAAATGCCCAAGATGATGGATGAGAAGTTGCAAGAAGTAGCAGGACACGCTCCACCGACGGCAGCGAGGTTACCAGAGGCGATATGGCCGCGAATGGGGGACAAGAATCAAAAAGGTGCACGATTACTGGCACAATGAGTCGTCGCATCAAGCGCAGGGACAGTGGAATCAGCCGCCGCAGGCCGGCATGCAGACTGGTCCGCCTAGATATAGATAGATCTTTTTAATGAAAAATAGGTCTGTGAAGAGTTGTTTGAGTCATGTGAGATTTTGATTTGGGTGGTGATGTTTGATCTTGATGGGGATTCCACGCAGTATTTGCAGAGTTTATTTGATATTGACTCTTGCGTTGAAAGGCATTTAGCATGAGGGCTCAATTGTGCTGATAACCGTACTTCCTTTGTAGGGTTACCTTGATAGACCGTTGGGTATGCAATGAGGTTGAATCACCCGAACGGGAATTCTACACTATTTGTCCAACATGGCACGAGCCCCCTGGGAAGCAGTGTCAACTGGAGAAATTCCATCTGAAAAACAAGAAATACTACGGGTCAGGCCGATCCCATTGTCACGGTTGCATTCGATCAAGGCATTGATATTAACGGAGATCTGAAGTGAGACGGACTGTGTAAGATGATATCCCGCAATGTCACCCTCTCGGCCCCATAGCCCTTTTGACACGAAAAGCTGGATGACTCTTTCGCTAATCGAATCCGGTATCCGATCGAGATAATGGAATCTTTGACCTATTTTTCCTTTTTAAAACTCTAAATTTCAAAGCCACTATTATTGAAGCCCATACCACATGCACAGGGTCTCTCGACATGCCCATCACCCTACACCCTATTGAACATTGTGATGATAACTCACTCGATTATCTTCCGTCGACTTGACCAAAATAAAAATAAAATAAAAAATGACGATGATGAGATTAATTACAAAGTACGTAACGTGGTGATAATTCCAACGTTGCCAGGCCTGAGGTTATCAAGCGGGGCACCAACTCGTCATCCCAACCTCCAATCACGAAAGTATCACAAGGGCAATTGCGCGAGACATGACCCAAACCAACCAATAAGACACCCATCTGACCGACTTGCGACGAATCCTCCGGTAATCCCCAACGCTTCTTGCTGAATCCCGCGCTCTCCCGTGGGGTATCCTATCCAATGGCTTGCGAGGACAGGTCTCACTCGTGGGTGAGATTGTCGAGAAGAGGATGTGGCGTCATAAACCCCAAAAACGGCGTCGTGATGTCGTGCTTTGAGGGTAAGGGTATTTGGGGACTGGATTTCTCATTTTTAGATCTCAATTTTGAGTTTCAAGCTACGAAAAAGTTGAGCGTATCTGTCGAGGTAGACCTCGTCTTCTAGGCCAACATGTCTTCTTCTTTTTCGCTTGCCGCGGAGTTCATCCAGGGCGACATATCAGCATCTCGAACACCAAGATCCAGACGCCACAGGGGCTGTCATATGGACATCAGGCAGAGAAGATGAGATCCCCCTCCTCAGCGGCGACAGCAAAACGCCACCGGTCTCCACGAAAGACCTCGACATATTAGAGCCGCTCTCAACAGTCACAGAGAAGCGTTACTGGTGGCAGCGGGCTGATGAACCAGATGGTGATGCCATCGCCACTCAGAAATCAGTGTTTGACGATCCTGAGCTTGCAAAGAGATATCAGCCTCGGCCAGACTGGGAAAACATTCATCGGTTTGACCCATCTGCTAGATGGACGTGGAACGAAGAGAGAAAGCTAGTCAGGAAGATTGATATTCGTATCATGGTCTTTTTCTTGTGTCATGTTTATGGCTCTACAGCTAGACAGGGCAAACCTCACACAAGCACTCTCGGATAATTTCCTACCAGATCTCGGACTCACCACTGACGGTCCGCATCCTTGTTCTAACCCCTTTCTTTGATCAAACAGCTGATTGTTCCCCAGATTATAACCTCGGGAATACAGTTTTCAAATTATCGTTCCTCTGCGCCGAGCTCCCCTCGCAGGTCCTCAGCAAATGGGTCGGCCCAGACAGATGGGTTCCCATGCAGATATGCGTCTGGAGTGTGGTATCAGCCAGCCAATTCTGGCTAACGGGAAAGACATCCTTTCTCGTAAGTCGTGCTTTGCTGGCGATATGCGAAGGCGGCTTCATCCCCGACGTGAGTAGTGTGACCACCCACACCTTTACACACACCCCTTTGCTAGGTTTCACAAAACGCCAACGCAGATTATAGGTCATTCTATATCTTAGCTACTTTTACAAATCTCACGAGCTTTCGCTACGTCTTGCCTTTTTCTGGGCTGCCATGTCACTCTCTGACATCATGGCCGGGTTCCTCGCAGCTGGCCTGTTGCAGCTTCGGGGTCTGCATGGATTTGAAGGGTGGAGGTACCTATTTCTGATCGAGGTGAGTGTGGGCAGAAGAGAAAGAAAAACGTGTCGTGCATAGTAAAAAAAGAGACTCATCATTTTACTCAGGGCGCTCTCACTTTCGTTGTGGGCTTATTAGCCGTCGGTCTGATGCCACCCTCTCCAACACAGACGGCGAACTGGTTCCGTGGGGAGCAGGGGTGGTTCGATGAGCGGTATTTAACTTTTACCCCCCCTTGCTATATCTTAGCTTCGAGAAGCTCTCTGTTTTGCTGACCATTTCCAAAGAGAGGAGGTGATCATGGTTAATCGGGTGATCCGGGACGACCCTAGTAAGGGAGACATGCACAACCGCCAGCCCATCACCCTCAGCCTCCTGGCCCAGAGCCTTCTGGACTATGACCTCTGGCCACTGTACGCGCTTGGGCTGGTCTGGGGTCAGCCCGTTACGCCGCCGCACCAGTACCTTACCCTTATACTCCGCGAGCTGGGGTTTAGCACCCTTGTCACGAATCTGCTAACTGTTCCCACCACGTTTCTGACCATGTGCTCCATCATGGGCATCACGTACCTGTCTGATCTTCTTGACGAGAGAGCCCTCGTGGCAATGATATCTCAGATCTGGGCTCTTCCTTTTCTGATTTTTCTCTACGTAGTAGATGTTACACAGATAAATAGGTGGGCAGCATGGATCATGTTGACGCTACTGCTTGCCTACCCATCCCGTAAGACACACACACACATCTACATCAGACAATATGACGACGCTAATTCGTGGGGTGCAGCGCATGCCATACAGGTGGGATGGAACTCTCGCAACTCCAACGCCGTCCGGCTGCGCACAGTCTCGGCGGCCATGTACAACATGTGCGTCCAGACCGCCGGCATAATGGCCTCCAACATCTACCGGGCCGACGACAAGCCCCGCTACCGCCGAGGCAATAGGACCCTGATCGTCCTTGCCTGCGTCAATATCTGCCTGTATCTTCTCGTCAAGGTTTATTACGTCTGGCGCAATAAAAACACGTGAGAAGAGGTGGAACGCCATGTCTGAGGAGCAGAAACAGCATTACCTCGATACGACGACTGATGAGGGGAACAAGCGTCTTGATTTCCGATTTGCGCACTGATAAGACAAAAACGTCAAAGCATGCATGCCATTTTTTTTTTACCCCGGATTTCTCCTTGGCAATAGCGCACCAGTCACTGGCTGAATCTGGCGCTGATATAGACCCCCCCCTCCCCCCAGTCTGTGGCCCAGCATCTTGGCCTCGACCTTATCCAACCAGACACGGGGATGACCCAGTTGTGGCTTTGTCTGGGCAGAGCTGACGTTTCAACAATATTCTTGGGAGAACGGATTTCCTCGCCCAGTTGGTCGTAGAACGAGGTCGGAGTGAGGCTATCGCCGAGATGGATGGTGCCATGAGGACGGGGATGGGATATGCAGATGCCAAATAGTTGGATAGTGGTGCGGGACCACACATGCATCCGGTTCCAGACAGACCTGGATGTCCCTGGCATGGCACGATATGGACCACCACCACTGTACTGTATTATCCGAAGCTAGCCAATTACCCCCAGAAAATGTGTGAAAGATTGCCCCGGCATAGTGTGTGTGAGGGGTATCTCCATCTTCTTTCTCGTCGGGGCCCTCCGTGGCCCGTATTGTGTTGAGAAAGGGTGGACAAGGATGACGGCACACACACTCGGATCAAAGGAATAGCGCCACCACGGGATGGAGATACAAACGTGTATATATTGATATTTCGTACGAGGCCCAGCCTTCCCAAGACATGCAACAATAAAAGGCCTTGGACGGAACGCACCACAACAGCAGCCAAGATGCCACACTTTCTCTCCCTGGTAGACAGAGTCCTCTCCTCCCTCTTCAAGAGACCAGAGCCACACCCACCTCTACCCAGCATGCCTTCAATCATCCCATCGACAAACTTCTTTTCCTCCTCTGTCAAGTCCGACTTTGAGGCTGCAAACAAAAAGTATGCGGCTACGTTCAACGAGGCCCACCTGCCCTCGCCGCCCCGTCGGTATGTGAGATCTACGAAAGAAAAAAAGAGTGAATTATGACATGGATCAAGGGCTGACAGTGTGTCTGCGCAGCAAGGTGGTAATTGTGGCTTGCATGGATTCGAGACTCGACCCAGCTAAAGTGCTGGGGTTGGACCTTGGCGACGCCCATGTCATTCGAAATGGTCCGTTTCTTTGTGCCTGTCTTGTCTTGATGGAATCTGACACCTCTTGTTTTCTAGCTGGCGGACGAGCTGTTGAAGCTCTTCGTTCCATCTTGATCTCTCAGCAGATGCTTGGAACCCGGGAGATTATCGTCATGCACCACGTAAGATGACCCCATGATTTTTTCGTTGCTTGTTTTCCCCTCCTCTTCCGGCAGAAGCAAAGACGACCGGCCCGGTTTAATGCCCCAGAAGTGCTAACCCCACGCTTCCAACACAGACCGGCTGTGGCATGCAGAGCTTCTCCGACCACGAGTTCCGGTCCAAGATCCGGAAGGAGCTCAAGGAGGACGTCGACCACATGTCGTTCCTGCCGTTTTCTGATTTGCGGCAGAGCGTGTTGGATGATGTTGCGTTCCTCAAGAAGAGCCCCCTGATCCTTGACGTGCCCATTATGGGGTACGTGTACGATGTCAAGACGGGCATGATTGAGCAGGTCGAGGACCCTGTTGAGTCCGAGTCCGAGCCTTCCAGCCCTTAGATGGGTAGGTGGGCAGTGTACATACAATAGGCGTTGAGGGATTACATTTGGGTTGGGAAGGGATGTTTGAGTATGGATTGGCGGTTTCATTAAATAGCGAGCGGGCATTCAAAGGTTTATTGGGATATATAAACGGGATAAATATTAAGCATTTTAAACCAAGATTCGAATCTAAAAGCCATCTCTTGGACCTGCATGAAATTTTGGGGAGGCAAAAAAAATTCCCGTCAACGACTCTTTTTTCCCCACTCAAAAGGCTCGGTTATCTACGAAGAAATCTTGCATGAGGTAGTAGCCAAGCCGTGGTGAAATTCTTAAAACTTGTCTTGTGCATAAGCCGTTCCGTTATGTTCCGGATGTTGGAGGTCTTTTTGGTGAAGCTTTGGTGATCTATAGATATCTGGCTTGGCTGACCTTGGCGTGCAGGGGAGAGACATTTTTGACAAAGCAAATTGTTGGCCAAGCATGATACGGTATCTTTTGCATATGTATGAATGCAAATCATTTTTTTTATTTATTTCTCAGCTGCAATATGGTGTGTGGAAATGCCAAATTGTCATCATGCCGATGCTTACACATTGCACCCATGAAAGCAATCTCATCGCCCGCCCGGTGATTCAACGACTACACCCAATTGCGAAATGATGAGCGACAACATTCGCGTCTTTTCCGCAAAAAACAGACAGCTCACATGACACGCACAGACATACTCTCCTAGAGAATGACCATTGATTGAATAACTATAGGATAATAGCAACTTGAGAGACATCCGGTGGAGTTGTCTCTATTACTTAAATAGGAAAGGGATTCCGGTGGGGAGTCCATGTTACGTGAATTTAGACTTAGTCACAAACTCTAAAGACGTCTCCGAGGCGGCTAATTAGTACTGCAGAAATTACTAATTCCATCTTTTGATGATGGGATTGGCAATACTGGTCATTTATTCTCGTCTTCCCTTCTTTTTACTATAGTAAGGGGGGAAGGTACTCACCGATGATTTCAACCCACAGATATTGAGTGAATTGAAGCATCAAATATCCCACACAGCGCTCATATCCACATTCCTCGCATTGTTCAACCCACTTCCAATATCACAGATATCTTACCTATGAAGATACTCTAAAATGCATTCACAAACATTCAATAAGAAAACAGACGAGCTCTCCAGCTCAGCAAACCTCATCACCCGCTTCCTCGCCCTCGACCAAATCTACAGTGCAAACGACCTCGAAACATACCTTGACACCCTATCACAAAACCGAAACACCACACAACCAACAGATGTAGTCGTCCTATGCGCTTCGGCAATCCTCTCCATTGCCGAGGCGGTATTTGAGTGGGCCGCCGCCCGGCAGACGAAAACCCCAGATCTCAACAACCAGGAACATCCCAGGAGGATGGTGCTTGTCCTGTGCGGCGGTGTTGGTCCATCTACCCCGTTCGTTTATGATGCTGTCAAGGCTAGTGCGCGGTACGAGTGCATTTTTGACTGTGTTGAGGGGAGACCTGAGGCGTTTGTTTTGAAGGTTATTGCGGAGCGGTTTTATGGGTTGGAGGTTGGGTCGGATTTGATGCCATCACGAAGCGACTTGGAGAATCAGGATTGTTTGACAATCTTGATGGCCGACCGTTCTGTCAACTGCGGAGCAAGTCCGGAAGAGACACAAAAAGTCCTTGAAAACCACGGTATTCACAACCCAAGCTCCATCACCGTGGTCCAAGATCCCGCCATGAGCAGAAGAACAGTCGCATCCTTCGAGAACGTTTATAGCAAGTCTGCACAAAGACCCAAGATAGCAAGCTGGCCTCTCTTGACACCGGAACCGACGGCATATGGTGTCAGGTTGGATGATGGAAAGGGACTATGGTCTATGGATCGCTTCCTGGACCGTATACTTGGAGAGATGCCGGTAGTACGGGATAACGGTCACGGATATAGACGAGGGTCTGGTTCTTCTCGTGTTGATATTCCCGATGAAGTGGAGGATGCATGGTCAACTGTTCTGGAAGGATACGGCTCAAGATGCTTCACCCAAACCCTCAAAAGCTAGAATAGAATTAGTGTGACAGTGCAAGGATGATTAGTTCTTGGGTATGTCCTTGCTGAATACTACCTACCGCGCTCTCAACTTGACGCACCCTCCTCAACAACCATTATGCTCTTCGAATTCGTAAAACATAGAGAGGCCCGGCAAGTTCGCCCGGTTGGAGCGTGCATCTGATTCGTCCGCATCGGGTGTGTCCGCTCCTCAGCTGCAGGCATCGTGCCATGGATGACCTCGTAGGCTTACCAAATGGATTGCGCAGATTCGCCCCGGCTACGTCACATGATTGCAGGCTTGCATCTGGTGGAGATTTCATCTCTGTTTGACTGTGCCTCAAATGCCTTAGCTGAATTTCTCGAACCATCAAAAAACAGAAGCAAATTCGTTTCGGACATCTCGGCGCTTATCTCGCATCTCCGGCCCGGGACCAAATTATCATCGCCACCCTCAGTCCATCGCATCTCCCCGAGAAAAAAACATCGGCAATCGCCTTTTTTTGACAATAATGGCATCACTAACCCCACCTCTTCGACGTTTCAGCCTCATCTTCTACGCTCCCCCCGCCTCCGTCGCAGCCTGCAAAGCCGCCATCTTCAAGGCCGGAGCGGGCCGCTACCCGGGGCCCGGGGGATATACGGAATGCTGCTGGCAGGCTACGGGCACGGGGCAGTTTCGTCCGGGAGACGCGGCCAACCCGGCTATTGGGGAGGTTGGTAAGCTTGAGGAGATCCCCGAGGTTCGGGTTGAGACGGTTTGCGAGGGGGAGGAGACGACTAAGAAGGTGGTTGCCGCGCTGAAGGTGTATGTGTGTTTGCGGTGATTTTGATGGATTATTGCTGACCAAAGCAGGGCGCATCCTTACGAAGAAGTTGCTTACCAGGTTTATCGAATTGAGGACTTTTAGTCAACATGTTGTAAGCTATTGCCCGAGCGGCTATTGTGGTGGAGGGTATCGCGGCTACACATTCATTGCTTGTTATTACTACAATTGAAGCAGCACATTTCACACGCCTACACCGTGATATTCCCATCAAACCTCTTGACAAGCAAATTCCATTCTCCCCGCGCTGACTGCATTCACGCTAACCCTGCCTGCACAGGCGCTTAGCTAGGCCGGGCGAGATCTGGCATAAGCGTCAGGACATGATCTCAAGCACGGTCCACGTGAATTCCTTTGCATTTCTTGGGTTTTTGACAGCTAGGTTCTTCCCTGTACAGAATTACCGTGTCTTAGAAAGTCATAGTGTTGCCATTTCATTGCCGAAAAGTGAATGCATGTCTTGGCCTAGACCATTCTGCAAACTAAAAGCCTTGTCCCTACACGCACATGATATACCGGGGTGGGAAAAGAGTCAAGATTATTAGGGTATTATACAAAAAAGTCTATCTTCACATCCAATTTTGGTGGTCATGTCTTCATCCCAAATCCAGCTTTAAATCAAGCAACAAGAACCTTTTCCTGCGGTAACAAAGAAGTCCACCTCTCCCCGGGTTTCCTACTCCATAACTTCTTAAGTGACTCAATACCCTTGAGCAAATTCCCAAACCCACTCCTCGCATGGTGCCTTCGAAGCACCTTTTCGAAAAAAGCCTTGTGTTCATCAAGTTGTGCATCTGAAGCCGCTACAAAGGTCGTCCAGATGAGCATGTGTTCCACGGGAGACGTGTGTGGGATCTTTTTGAGTGATTCGATGAATTTCTGCAGGCGGGCTACTGAGCCTGGATTTCCTGGGATGGGTTCAAAGTTGAAGAATGCGGAGGTCTGGTCGGATAGGACTTGTTGGAGGTAAATGTCTCGTGCTTGGTACACGAGATCTGCGAATTGTGATGAGAGAGATGAGTGTTGGGGATATTGGTCTATGCAGTGGTTTAGACAGCCGAATAGCTGGGCAGTTCGGGCTTGTGAAGAGATCATTTCGAGGCCTGTTTCTTCGCCGAGGTGCGGAGCAGCATAGACTCGAAGTCTGGACAAAAATTGTTAGGCTCGAGAACAACCCCATGAAGTGTATGCAAACTTACTTGTGTAACTCTCGCATAATGAACTCGGCCAAGATCCCAGTCCCCAGTCCTTCCTTGCCTCCGATGGCATCAAATGCCGACTCCATCATCCGGAACAAGACTGGAAAGTCAGAGCCGCCAGTCACCAGCACGGCTGTTATTAGCAACAAGAGGCTTATCAAGACTGAGTGCTTCTCAGTTGGGTCAGCGTTGACGAGCTCCTGTCGCTGTCGTAGACCTCTAAGGGTGCGACCACAGAGCTGATACGGATCCGGGACATAAAAGTCGCGAATGTCAAAGTGTCCGCCAAAGATGGTGTGCTGCTGGTTGTTGGCGTGTAGGTTGTGGGACAGCTTGTTTATGTGGAAGTGAAAGGCCGAGACGGTGAGGACGGCGTCCATGACGAGTTCATCGGTCTGGGCCAGAGGTAGTAGAAGGTGACGCCAGTCGTTGTGTACGCCGTCTATGGCGACCATCTCGGTAGAGATGTACTGGGAAACTAGTCTTTGTTAGATGTTGGATATGACCGTTCAGTTCAAATCACATACAGTGTAGAAACAAGTTCCTCTTCCATCCTGGTGTGCTCTGGGGGATCTCCTGGAGAAAGAGACTGCAGAAGATGGTGTGGTCCTCTAACCAACCAATCCCTCCAGGAACAAGATCCTGGACATCTGATATGATGAACTCAATGTCGTCATCATCTTGCTCCTCAGACTCGCCATCCGTCGTATCCGATAAGACGAGGTTCACCGTTTTAGTCGACTTTGACGGTATCGCAATATGTTTATCGTTTCCGGGAAGACTCCATGAATTCCTACCACTGCTGTTAGCAGGATCGGCAGATTCGACTCTTGTGAGTATATGCGCACTCTTCATAAACCCTCTCGATGGTCTTTCCAGCCCACTTGCCCCTCGCGGCGACACCCTTGTTGAACCGATGACGAATTCCGAGTCCACTGCACTTCAGACCGCGAGAGGCGCATTTGTTGCAGCTAGGCTCGGTGCGGTCGCAGTGAATGCGTCGTTTCGAGCACTCGTGGCAACCTATGATGGTCAGTAAGGAATCCTTGTGGTAAATGAAGCTGTATTGACCCTTCGTCTTTGGTACATATGGCCGTTTCTTTGGCGGCATTGGATGACATTCACAACTCTTTCAACCCCCCACGTTTACTACCGCTCTTTTCTGGGCAAATCGGATCGAGTCAAGTGAGTTTATGGCCGTGGATCGCATGAACGGGCCGGGGTTTTCGACAAAAGGGACGGGCCTTGGTTCTTTTTAAAATCACAGGCACATCACATGGATGTCCCCCAAACTTCCCCGCAGTGATGGTGACCAGCTCCGCAGATTGGTTCACGCTATTCTAGAAGCTAACTTGGAAGCAGATGTTGGAGGCGAGGGGGCTAAACTGTAATAGGAGGGTGAAATGAGAGCAGCTCCGATTTTAGGCAAATGGGAGTCATGTTATTGGTGGATGCTTTCATGGGTGGCTGGATGGCCTCATTCTGTGACTGGCTAGAACCCCAAGGAACCATCTCCAACGGCCGACGATCGGATGTTTCCTTGTATGACCTTGTTTGCGAATCTCCTCATCTTAGAGGCTATTGATCATTACGGAAGCAAGGATTACTATTTAAAAGGACGTAATATCTCGTACTGGCATTCTTTAATAGGGCTGTTTGACCCCGGGCCCGGACTGTTTTTACAGTCCGATAAAGCTGAGGCCCTTCACGACGTGTCCATTTCGAGCCACATGCTCACACCTCATGATGCAGAGACTCGAGTGGCCGCATACACAACATCATGCATTATGCAGAACGACAGTTTTGATATACTTGCAGAATGGCTGACAGAATTAACTGAGTGACTTTGGACATGGCTACTACCCTAAAGGGCCTCAATCAAAGCCTCGGGTTCACAAAAGCAGGTTCGAATAGGGTTGAGGAACTTCGGATCCCAATCTCATCAGCAATTGGAATTTAGATCACGATTTGAGTTGGAAAGCACTGAGTAATGAAGAATCTATTTTCGCATACCATTTTAGAGTTGTCTGTTTAGCTTCGTTAGCAGATACAGTACCGCTATGTAAAAATCTCCTTAAACCAGGCAATGGATTGTAGAAATGCTTGCTCCTTCGCAAAACGCTGTACAGCTATAGAAGGATCACCTCGCACCGCGAAGCCATGCTCCACGCCGGAAAAGAGGTTGATTTGGTATCTTTGTCCAGTCTTGGCAAGAATCCTCTCAGACTCATGTCTCTTGTCCGTGGTGAAGATGTCGTCGTTCTCAGCTGCGGCAATTGACAGAGGCCCAGAAATAGCGGCTAGCTCGTCCGATGTGACAAAAGATGGGTGAGCGATGAAGCCACACTGGATGCCATTCTTATAATGACGAATGACGTACTAAAGATACAATTAGCATTGTTGAATGATATGCAGAGATGATGTGAGGAGCAACGAGGGATTGGATCTCACCTTGGCTCCTAAGCAGTAGCCGACAGCACCGATACGAGTCAAGCCGAGAGACTTGAGGTGAACAATGCCCTTTAGAATGATTGGATCAATAGCCTCTGGGGTATGAGGGTTGTTTCCGTCGGATCCATGAGATATCCAACCCATGACATCGAAATCATCAGGCATATGAAAAGGTGCAGGATCGCCGTTAAAGATATCCAAGACTAAAGTGGTGTAGCCTTGAGCGGCGAATAAGTCGGCCATGAGTTTACTGTTCTGCCATATTCCGAGGATATCTGGTACATAGAGGATGCCCACGTTTCGTGACTCTATCTGTTTGGGTGGCGTGGCTAAGTAGGCGTCGACTTGGCCCTCGAGCACAATCAGGTCTCCAGTGGGCTCGCCTCTGTCGGCTTGGATGAGAATTTGGTTTCGGTATTATTGGTGATCGTGGACTTACTCATGGAGGCTCCCGAGGGAACAACACTGGCTAGGAGCAAACGAGGTCATGCTTGGTGTGTCGTGCCTGTGTGAGAGTTCATTTGTTGGATAAGATGTGCTGGCTTTAATGATAGAGGACAGAATAGCACCATAACAACTTAATTGAACCCTTCTAGTGACTCTCCCAGTCGGGAGCCTCATTAATGCAACGATAAAGCCGCCGTGGATTGTCGGTACGGAACACGGCCCGACGTATGTGTTGTCGGCTAGGGCACTGCACAACAGGCACATAGGTTGCCGATCGGCACCACAAATGGAGACCGGCAGGATCGACCAGCGACTTCTTGTCATTCAAAAGGTAGCACAAGATGCCACGCACGTGCATCAGCCGCCTCGCAGGTACGGGTAGGTAGGTAGTGAAATATTGACAGCCGCTCCCTGATCCTCTACACACCTACATACCCGACTCAACTTAGCTCGCCGAACTAGTATCAGCCAATCCTTGCATCGCCTACCTATCCACTACCTACCGTGCTGGCGATCATCATGTTTGCAGACATCACAAAGCCGCCAGCCCCGCTTCCCACCTCGCAGCTCCAGACTCTGAGTGAGGGCGTATCCTTGCTACCTCCCCTTTCACGACGTGGTCACGGACCCGGCCTGATCATCCTGCACCGACACACAGAGGATCCACTGGCCTTTTATGATGGCGCGCCGTCACCTTTGCTTAAATGGGCTGAAGAGGGATACGCCGTTGTCCAACTCGAACCCGCCGCTTTCCACGGCAGGTCAGTTGAGGATGTGTTGTGCGAGGCTGTGAATGCCCTCAATGAGTGTTCAAAATGCGATCCAAAAGGCAACGTCGGCCTGGTGTGTAAGTGGAAGCTGCTTGCCTTGCCCTCGTCTTCCGCCACTGACCGCATACAGCGTATGAGCCTGACCTTTGGAACCAAGCTGCCTCGGCGTTGGCTCAAGTTCCCCAGATCATGATCATCGCAGGTGTCGTCTACGTCGATGCATCCACCCTCGACAGCCTCGTGGCAGTCAAGATTCCCGTATTGAACCATGTAGCTGGACAGGCTAGTCCGTCCGCTACGTCTGCCAAGCAGCAGGGTGTCACCCAGTACAAATATCCCACAATGAAGGGCTATGGATTTGCGACACCTGCAAGCGAACATTTCCACTACATCACAGAATCCATATCGCATACAAGGAACCTCCAGTTTCTCAAGCCCCTCATGGGTGGACCAAATTTCGACCTCGAGACAATCTGGGAGGAACATACCTACTACGAATTCGCTGATCGCTCTGTTGAGCATACAATGAGTACCATGGTGCAAGAGCCTTATGTCAACCATGTTCCCACGGTACGTTGGCACCTGTGACGCCTATTCGCACCAGACTAATACTGCTACAGCTGACCGGCGGTATTGGTCGCCAGAAGCTGACAAACTTCTATCGGCATAATTTCATATTCAACAACTCTGCCGATACTGAGTTGGAGCTCATTAGCCGTACGCTGGGCATCAACACGGTAGTCGATGAGTTCATCTTTAAATTCACCCATGATCGAGAGATTGACTGGCTGTAAGTGGCTTCCCAAAAGGTCAAGACAGATAAAAAAACACAGCAGCTTACTGATACACATATACAGCCTCCCCGGAGTTCCTCCCACGGGACTAAAGGCAGAAGTGCCCTTCACAGCCGTTGTCAACATCCGCGGGGATAGACTGTATCATGAACACATCTCGTGGGATCAGGGCACTGTCCTGAAGCAGCTTGGCTTGATGCCTGACTATCTGCCTTTTCCTTACGACCTACCGGATGCAAAGGCAGGCTCATTCGAGTATCGCGTTCCCGTTGCTGGGTCAGAGGGGGCGGTGAAGATGAGAGACAGGAACGGTGTGCCATCCAACGAAATGTTCAAGTTTGAAGGAAGAAAAACGGAGGACAAATAAATGATCATGAAAGAGGCGCCTGGGTAGTCTTAGCTAGTAAATTGCGTTTTGCCTGTCACTCCGAGCATTCATGAGTGTACAGAGCAGACACTTGCAAAACTAAGGTCAAGATGTTTTTCACTACCTTCACGAGGTATGTACGACTAATTGTTCTTGAAACCGTTGCGTCTTTATGTGGTTCTTGGAAGCAATTCTTGTTTCAACACAATCCAGCTGAGGCTTGATGGCCAGGACTTGAGAGCATGATTTATGAGGCTACTTTCTGCCTAATGCTTTAAACTCGTCTTCAAAAAACATCCTGACATGTGTGTACCTGGATGCGTCCGCAATACTTTCAATTTCCGCCTGGTCAAGGTCAAAAGCTGTGAGCTCTTCCTGATAACTCTGCAGCCGTTCCTTTCGACCACTCGTAGTTACCACCCGAACCTGCTGCTGAATGACCCATTTGAGCACGATTGCCGACTCACTCACGCCATACTTGTTCGACAACGACTTAATGATGTCGTTGACTGAGCCAGGTTGGGGATTAGTGAGAGGAACAAGACATCCAAAGGCTTCCATCGGGATTCCTTTCCCCGCGAGGTATGCCTTGAGATGGGACTGTGGTAGGTAAGGGTGCATCTCGACTTGGTCAACCGCTGGTCGTACCCTCGCCGTCTCAAGAAGAGTGTCAATATGCTGCTCGCTGAAACTCGAGACTCCGATGTTTTTGGCGAGGCCCTTGTCTACGCAAACCTCCATTCTGCGCCACGCTTCCTGGAGATGAGATTGAGATGCGGCCTCGAAGGGAGAGTGTATGAGATACCTGAGCGAGGCAGTCAGCTGGCCATGCATAGGTTGAAGGCAAATAGGGACAACTCGCATATCCACATACGAAGTCTTGAGCTTTGTAAGAGTATCTACAAGAGCTGACTCTGGGTCGTCAAGATTTAAGGTCTTGCTGACGATGAACAGCTCAGATCTTGGCACTCCCGACTCTTCAAGGGCGACCCCCAGCTCCCGTTCATTGTTGTACACTTTTATTATAGTCACATCAGTACAAGGAATCAAGGCTAGATAGAGGCTTACTCTGAGCCGAATCTATATGTCGGTATCCAACTTCCAACGCCGTCTTTATCCCATCGACAATCTTGCGGCTAATGCCCTCGCGACTCTCCTCGAACCACAGCGTCCCCACCCCAAAGGCCAGAGGGAAGGGGGCGGTACTCTCTGCTGGGTGCTGCATAGTGTGTATGTGTTTGTGGTTATTGAAGAGATATGGCGGCGTGCTCAATCTCACTGGTGCTTTTTGAATCGACGGGAACTCGGAGGTGACCCGACCGACAAAATGTTCATGATTTTACCTCGATCTTAATCAAACTGACTCGTAGCCGACGGAGATGGCGGATATGTTCCTGGTACAATACCCGCTAGATTGGCGGGAATGACCTGATGTTGATATAAGACTGACAAGCGAGAGTCCGAAGACGGCTCGGAGAACCCTGATCAACATTGAGGTGGCTGGATTGGTCTGGATCGAATCCATCTGAGGTATAATCCCCCGGATCTCGGTCCGTAAGCTGCCTCACGGCCATGACAGCTACCGGAAGCTAGGCGAGGGCAATGCCGATTAAGGAACCTGAACTCATCTACTACGTACTTGTCTTGGCAATAGCAACAACAACGGCTAGTCATGAGACTGAAACATTGAGGACACTGTGGACTAGCATGAAGCCGAGCACCTGACTGAAGACGCAGCCAAGGCCAGGAGTGAGTCGAGATGGGGCAGGGCAGTGACATGGATGTATTGAGGGATCAAAGTGTCCAAGCACTCCTAATACTATAATAATATTATAACTGGTGGTTAACTGTTACCTTTTCCTGCAATGATACTAATAACAGCAATATCATCCTGACAAGCCAGCATGTCAACACCAGATGAATAGTCGCAGCCATCATCAAGTGCCAGACTCTCGGGTCCAATGCCAAGCTCATCATCCCCTCATCCGACAACCCCATACCCGACAGCTGTTGGTATGGATTTTCATCCTTGTTTCTTTCATGTCATGGATGACAGGCTTGACAGCTCTCAAGAAGGCCATCATCCACGATAACAACGAATTCCCACGTGTTGGCACCGACAGATGCAGCCGTAGTCTCGTTTCCCCGCGTTTCTTAGCCTCGCTTGTCTGCGGGGACAGATACGGCGCAGATAACGGGGCTTTTTCTGGCTCCAGACGAGCTTATCTGTGGGAATATCCCGGATACACTATCAGTGGTGTACGGAGGAGATCCGGCCGAAGATGTGTATCGCGAGCTAGTTGGCAAGCGAGAACCGGCGGGGACATGGGTGATATCGCTTTGATGCTGGGGTGATGGTGATTGACTCATATATCAGCTATTCAAGCTGCTTGATTCATCATCTCCATCTTCACGGCAGCTTCACACAAGATCCCGAGCAGCAACAATGACAAGCGACAACCCCAAAGCCCTCGACGACATCGAGATGAAGCGCAAACCTTCCGACGAGGATGTCCAAGAGGGTACACTCGACGACGTGGCAGTTGAGTATTCGGACGCCTACTACCGAAAGCTCCTCTGGAAGATCGACCTATGGCTCCTCCCTCTCATGTGGATCTGCTACGGCACGCAGCAGACCGACAAGACATCCCTAAGCGTCCAAGCCGTCTTTGGCATCCGCGAGGACACGGGCCTCGTGGGTGAGCAGTTCAACTGGCTGAGCACCATTTTCTACCTCTCGTACATGGTCTGCGAGGGTCCTGGCAACTGGCTCATGCAAAAGTGCCACACAGGAAAGTTCTTGTCCATCGTCATGGTTCTCTGGGGTGTCATTGTGCTGTGCATCGCTTTTGCAAAGAACTTTGCGCATCTTATGATTCTCCGAACTTTTCAGGGTGCCCTTGAGTGTACCATCTCGCCCACTTTTATGCTCATCACCGGCGCGTGGTATACCTCCCAGGAGCACACTCTGCGCTCCCTGATCTGGGGAACCTCGAATGCTGGCATGAACATTTTTGGCCGGTCTTAGCATGTACGGCATTGGTCTTCATGCCGAGAAGCACCCCGGCGGTTTGGCTGCTGTAAGTAACCCGCAGCCCCCGTGAATCGGGCGAGAGCTAACCCACTTGACCCAAAACAGTGGAAGGGCATCTCATTCCTCCTGGGAGCCTTGACAATCACCTGCGGCATCCTCGTCTGGTTCGTCCTCGGAACTCCTCGTGAAGTTCGTTGGTTGAGCGAGGACGAGAAGCGTGCCGCCATCGCCCGAGTTGTCTCCAACCAGACAGGATCTGATCGCGAGAAGCGATCCGAGTTCAAGTGGGAGCAAGTTTGGGCCACATTTAAGGGTAAGCTATTCGAGCTAAACCGAGTAGACACCTATTAACACCATGCCCAGATCCTCAGACCTACTTCTTCTTCTTCGTCACTATCATCAACGCTCTCCCTAATGGTGCCAACACCACCTTTTCCAAGCTCATCTGGAAGTCGTTTGGCTTTACGCCCCTGGAGACGCTGCTCAAGGGATCCACTCCCTACTACTGCGTGAGCATCTGCTGGTTCCTGGTGGTCGGCTTCGTTACTCTCAAGAAGCCCAATCTTCGATGTAGGTCCTAGTAGTCTGATGTCAACTCCCCAGCTGACATAAAGCCAGTTGTCATGATGATGTTCTCTCTCGTGCCGGCCTTCTCAGGTATGATGGCTCTTGCTTTCCTACCCAAGGATGGTATGAAGTGGACGAGATGGGGCATGTACATCCTGCAAGTCTTTGGATCACTTCCCGGACTTAGTGAGTTTTGTTCCATTGCGAGCATATAGGATATCACAGCTTGCTAACTATGTCCTCACCAGTGATCTGGACCTTCCTGCCATCCAACGTTGCAGGCCGAACCAAGAAGACGGTCACAGCCACGATTCTCTTCATCGCCTACTGCGTCGGCAACGCCGTAGGAGCTCAGATGTTTGTCGCCTCAGACGCCCCTCGATACATCCGTGGCCTTACCGCCTGCGCCGTCCTCTACTGCGTCGAGTTCTGTAGCATGGGAACGTGGCGAGCCTACTGTGCGTATCCTTAGGCACTATCTGCCCGATATAGACTAACTTTGTTCTTCAGATATGTGGGAGAACCGTCGACGGGCCAAGTTGATTCGGGAGCAGGGCATTTCTGAGGAGGAAAGTCTGCGTCTCGGAAAGGAGAATGCGGAGGCTGATATGACTGATCGGGAGAACATTCACTTCAAGTACAAGTATTAATCCAAGATGAGGGTGATGGTCAAGCCAAACTGCTGGTGGCCTGACTTGGGGTACTTGTATCGCCTTCTGTTTCTGAGGAGAGGGCATTAGGCAAGGGGGAGAAATATTGTACTAAACTTGTCTAATTAAACATTGCTGATGAGCTATAACCATTAATCTTGCATCTTTCGTGATTTTAGTATGGCTGATTAGCATATTCCTTTCAACCCTGCTACGGATGGTTTCCTTCCGTCGGTCTACTGGTTTATCAAAACGCTCAGCACCACGTTAGCTCTACAAAGATGATACCTCATTGCAACTAAACGTACTCTTTCAAGCTCACTCCCTCAATTACCATAATTAATTCACTTCAAAGGCCATTCTCATTCTTTAACATTTATCTTGTTATTTAATGTTTGCCTACGCATTGCCACCACTAAAGATCTCGCCGATTCTGACAAGCTCATCCCAACGCTGATCCTTCCGAACCTCGATCGTACCCTCCGGAGTGATGACCTTCATTTCTTGTACCGTATTGGTTCCATAGTCGCAAGTCTCGTCGTTGTTGACGAACGCGACCAGGATCCGAATCCAGTCAGTCATGAGTTGTCTTTCCTTGGGTGTCGGCCCGTATGATATCGAGAAGCTGTGTCCCTGTTAGACCAAGCTTTTGGGTAAGATCAAGACGACTCGATCGACTTACTTCCAAAAGGGCTTATCCATCGCGTGTGCAACTCCAAATGACAGCGGTGCCACTTTCTCGTCGATGAAAGATAGTCGGTAGGCGATTTGATAGCGCCATATATCGCTGATATTCACCCCATTCTCTTCCAGGCGCTTCACGAGTGCCCTCGACGGTGCCCTAACCTGGCCGTCGGAGATGATGTTGCCTAATGGGCGGATTAGCCAGAGAACGTGACGATTAGTTGAAGAGGGGTTTCCTACCGAACAGCATCTTCCAGAGAGCCAAGTCGTTGGATGTCGGCAATGGATAGCAGTCAATCACCCTATCCGTGACTTCAGGGGCATAATAGTTCATCACCTGCATCCTGAGAGACTCCAGAGTCGGTTCCTCTGGACTATTATATGTCGAGTATAGAGTCTCCTCGTTGGCAACTTCGCCGATGAGAATCTTGTATCCCCTGGCCTTAAACTCGTCTGCAAATTCTTTGCTCTGGAGATACTCCATCATTCCGGAGTGAATAAAGAGATCATCAGTGACTGGTCGGAAAGTGTGGTGTGTCAGCTTGGGGATGGCCTCGATTAGCTCCTGGACGCCTAGTTTCCTTAGGAACGCAAGCTTCTTATCTGCAGGCCACGATTTTTCCACCCCGAAATGTTTGCACAACTCATCAAACTGGGCCTGAGTGTCTTTTAGGGACTTGGGCTGAGCGGGTATCGCATTCGAATCCATGAAAATGCGCCTGAACAGGGGAGCTCCGTGGCCTGGTTGGCGGAACTCGTGTAGCATCTGAGCCTCGACACTGTAGGCTCCAGCGCTGCGGCCGGCGAGTGTGATGTTGTCCGGGTCGCCTCCAAATAGTGAAATATTCTCCTTGACCCATTCGGCCGCCATTCGTTGGTCCCAGAGGCCAAAGTTGCCCCCGGAGACGCCGCCACTCTCCTCGACCAGGTCCTGACCAGCGAGGAAGCCAAATATGTTCAGACGATAGCCTATAGCCACGACAATTGCGTTGAGACCACCAGTGGAGATGAGTTCTGTAGGGTCCATGCCGGGTTCTTGTGAAGGATCACCCATCTGGAACCATCCACCGTGCAACCAAAGCATTACGGGCCATTTGCTCTTGCTTTCGTCTCCCACAGGCGTCCATATGTTGACAAAGAGGCAGTCCTCACTGTACGCCCCGTCGCCGCCCTCGGCCTTGCCAACGTGGAATGCCTTCTGGGGGCATACGGCTTTGAACTTGGTGGCATCCAATGGGCTGCCTTCGTCACCTCGGTATGCGTAGCCTGATGGGAGCCGTCTGGGCTTTCGCCAGCGGTGCTCCCCAGTTGGAGGAAGAGCATAGGGTATACCAGCATATCGACGTGATTTGTCGTCAAGCTGAAGACCGCGAATGACTCCCTTGTCGCCTAGATCTAGATTGTAGGGCGTCTGGTTGTACGAGATTGTGTTTCCCATCTTGATAGTGTGAATTGAGTGAAAAGGGTCGGGGAAAAAATGATAGTAGACGCAGCCAGCAAAGTCTCCGATGACTTGACGATCGATTCATTTACGCAAGCAGTCACTCCGTTTGTCGGCTACCGAGATCCGTCCCTTATCGGTGGCGGGCCGGCCCCCGCACGGATCTCCGGCCGAGGATTCGGATAGATACAGGCAGGGCGGAACTTGTTCTCGCTCCGGGTTGTCCGACTTCACGATCCTTCAGAATAGCTAAGTAGACCCTTGTCGGACACACCAGAAAAGAGTGCAAGACTAATCAAGTCGTATCTCATATCTCGGATCAGCCTAAACGTATGAACAAATCCGACCAGCAACACAGAACAGCAACAACCATGGGCAGCATCAAGGACAAACTAACACCGGTGGATCTCTCTCATCATATCAACGTCAAGAGCAAGTCTCGGCACCCATCGCCTCTGAAGGATATTATCAAGTTTATGGGATACGATGGCATGATCAGCTTAGCTGGAGGTATCTTCTAAACCAGCCACCCACATTACTTTAGTCTAGCTAACGGCTTGCGCAAGGCCTTCCTCATCCTTCTCTATTTCCTCTTGAACAAGCCAAGTTTGAGTGCCTCGCCCCTCCAGCAGCCCCGTCCCAAAAAGACGACCGAGGCTGGGCTTGTGAGCCTCAACCTTGGCCGGGGATCATCACCAGGGGATTTGGACCTTACACAATTTCTGCAGTACGGTACGGGGACACTGCTCCGGTGTTATTCAAACTTTAGTAGCTAATAACCTCATCTCAGGATCTGGCGCCGGTAACCGACAGATGATCCAGCTCGCAACACAGCTCACTGAGAGAGTGCACGCTCCGCCCTGTGAGTACGAGTGTCTCCTACACCCAGGAAACACAAACGCATGGGCAAAGGTGGTTGGTCTACTCTGTGAAGATAACGACTACGTCATTGTCGAGGAGTACACATACCCTTCGGCTCAGGCGCTTTGGATCCCACTCGGAATCAAGGCGGCTCCCGTGGCGGCCGACGCAGAAGGAATTCTGGCGACCAGTTTGCGGGATCTGCTCGAGAACTGGGACGAAAAGGCTAGAGGAAGGGGACGACCCAAGCTGTACGTGCTTTCTCGATTTATGCCTGGGTTCCCTAAGCTGACCATGTATCTCTGCAGGCTGTATCTCGTCTCAGTTGGATCAAATCCAACGGGAATTACAATTTCCGCTCGCCGGCGCAAGGAAATCTACGAGGTTTGCGTCGAGTTTGGTATGTAAATGAGATTTCTCGCTCTCAGTGCGTCTGCTAATCTCATCCAGACCTGATCATTGTCGAAGATGATCCGTATTACTTCCTACAATTCCCAGGATACGCACCTCAGAAGAAAGACAAGCCTTTCCAGCCAGTGCCCACACAAGACTTTCTCAAGTCATTAACACCGTCCTTTCTTTCTATGGACACCCAAGGCCGCGTAATCCGTCTCGAATCCTTTTCAAAGACGCTGTTTCCCGGTCTTCGACTCGGCTACTTTGTCGCAAACCCCGTCTTCACCGAGCGGCTCCTCCGCGTGACCGAGGTCGAGACACAGGATCCAGCGGGCCTCAGCCAGGCCTTCACACTCGCTCTCTTCAAGCAGTGGGGAATCGACGGGTACCTATCGTGGCTACAGAGCCTACAGCATCAGTATGAGACCAGGCGAAACTGGCTCCTCTCGGCATTTTACGACCAGTTCACCGTCGTGCCGGCCGCCGACTCACCGGTTCCCACGGCGCAGGGCGATGTGGTCTGCATCCAGGATAAGAACGGCAAACTGCGACCCGTCTTCAGCTACGTAGACCCCGGAGCTGGCATGTTTGTGTGGTCCAAGTTCTACTTCGAAGGGGTCCCCCGTTTCACCGAGCTCGAGGGCCAGTCGCTCGAGGACCCAGAGCAGGCCTTTGCTCAGGAGCTCTGGGAGGCATTGGCCGCGGGGCTCGTCCTGTTGACTCCGGGGTCATACTATCACGCCTGGCAGGGCACCGAAAAGGTCTCGACCAAGGCTCGAGGGGCAGATCCGCGGTCCGCTTACTTCCGATTCTCGTTTGCAACTCCCACGGTATGAATAAACCACCACAAACTCGCGATATAACGATACTGACACTCGGTGATTTAGAAAGAGCAGATCCACGAGGGCGTGAAGCGTCTAAGGAAAGTCGTGGGCGAGTTCTGGGAGGAGAAATGATAAGGTACTACCGAAATAGCACCCCTGTCTTGTGCTTAATGTATCAAAGACTAAACTATGTAGCTAAAAGTCTACGTACAAGCCAACAAGTCCAGCAATCACAACGTGCCCCAGAAGTTTGCGCACCCCGTTACAGATGACTCCAGGCTGAACAAGTCTGGAATCTGGCTGTTGAGCATGGCTGAGAACTGAAGATCTAGATCCAGTGAAGAACCTTGACGATTTCTTGTCATATTCCCCAGTGTTTGCTCAATAATTGCTCTCCCCTTGGATGCCCCTGAACATGCCCCTTCCAAGTCGTGAAGGAATCGAACACACTTCTCCACGTCTGGGTCAGGTTTGTCCGGTGATGGATCTTTCATCCATAATCTGGGATCAATAGTCAGTTCCAGATTTCCATGTCTATCATTGGAAGCGGGTGACCAAGATGTCTTACAGAGCCAGACCAGATATTGTTAGGCAGTGGACGGATAATGCCAAGTAATGTGATGGCGGAACAAAATCCCGTACCAACTCGGCTGCGTTGATACAGCTACGAGCGGCACTAATGCAGTTTTTAACAGGGTCGAGTTGACTAAAGGACTGCTTATCATTGGAGAAGGTTCTAGGCTGTTGTTAAGCATGCCGGGAGCACCTCTGCGAGCCATACAGGGCACCTTACCTATATAAATTGAGCAGAGACCCTGCATGAATGACGAAGACAAGAATGGACATGGTCAAGGTCGGTCCCCGATCCAGGGTGCTGCGGCAACAGTTAGTGAATTCTCCGCTGATACTCATCCTCAACAGGGTACATACTTGGCAGAGAAACGGATCTCATCTGGTAAACCGTCGAGCCAGTCATCCAGAGATTTCTCAATCTCCTTGGCCAATCTCACCATTCGTCTTCTACCATGTGGCGAGTTGAGGCTTGCTAATCTGGCCGGCGCCTGGAGATTCTGGATCTTACTAGATATCTGACACAGCTGAGTGAATGCCAGAAAACCCGACAATGGTGATTTCGATGACGCTTCACTGAAGCCCTCTGGATGGCCGAATGAGGCCTCCAGCTCCTCATCGAGAATAGATCGCGGTAAGGCGCAGGAGCAATCGCCATCATTGGCGGCCATTGGTCTTCCAAGGCAGACGGATGTGACTCTGTGAGAAGAAGCAATCAACGGTTGCCCGACATAGTCACTAGAAAGTGTTTAGTAAGGTGGTTTACCTGTCAAGGCAGTATACGCTCCACCAAATTCGTCGAGATACCTCGGCGTCCAGCAGCGATGCGCCTGGATCGATCGCCGGGTCTTGAGATGGTGCCCTCTATTTTACGTGAGCGGAATGACTCTGCCACGCACGGGACGGAGACATACGAGGTTGCTTAGGTGCATTCCGAGATCTTGGGCCGCCCGAACAGCTTGCCCGGCAAAGTGCCAGCTTGATGATAGAGTATTCCATCCAGAGCAGCACATGGACACGAGTGCGAGGCACTGCGTCCGCTCCACGCTTGCCTGGCCTGTGGTTGAGAAGTGCAACAACAACGCCTTCTCGTAGAACTCCAAGCCAGGAAAGGCCGATTGGTTCCCAGAAGCAATGAGGCCAGACGCACAGGCACAAACTGCGAAGAAGACGGACAGGAATTCCCTATCCCGTGGTATCTGCTTCTGAGTAACGTACAAGTGGTTGTAGCGATTCATAAAGTGAGGCTTGAATAACACTGGGAATGTATAGTGAAGCTGGTCAAAGTATAGTCCAATAAGCATGTCGGCAATGTATCGTGGAGGTAGGTTTAGATCGTCGGGTTTTGGTAGGTAGGGCAGCTCGCGCCATTTGAGACCTTGGATGAACAGGGGAACCTCGACTGAAGGGTTACCATCTATCCGAGCGGGTTCATTTCGCACACTCATTGCAAAAGTGGCAGGCTCAGGCTCTTTTTGGATGGTTCTCAATAGTCAGGCTCTGGATGGACTTGATGAGGAGCTCGTTGCTGGCGCCACCGATGAACCTGGGCGATGCGAGTCAGCGACGATAGAGTAGCACGGATTACGGATCAAGGCATACCTTAGTT
Source organism: Fusarium oligoseptatum (assembly GCA_003946995.1). Taxonomy (NCBI): domain Eukaryota; kingdom Fungi; phylum Ascomycota; class Sordariomycetes; order Hypocreales; family Nectriaceae; genus Fusarium; species Fusarium oligoseptatum. The sequence goes on along the minus strand of NKCK01000072.1, from coordinate 65,216 downwards.
TCCCGTAAGAGTCAGGAACTAGCGAACCAAAAACTTCAAGGGGCGGGTCATGCTGGAGGGTCAAGTCGACGGACTCATCAGACAGGTCGGCCTCGGTCTCTGGATCAGGGCTCCGGTGATGGGATCCATTGTGGTAGGCGTCAGAGTCATGTTCAGGTTCAGACGGCGCAAACTCGGTATGAGACGCGCCTGATGCCGGCCCCGAGTCGGGCTGATTGAGGAGTAACTGCAAATGCTGAGAAACATCCTCCAGCTCCGTGGTGGCGGATCCTCGTGGTGAAGGTTGGATCTCACTGGGCAGCTTCTCAATGGCGCGGGTGAGTTGAGCCGTGACAGCTTCCAGCCTCAGGCATAAGGTATCAAGCTGTTGGAAGCGAGCCTCAAATATGGTAGCGTAACTACAGTGGTTAGACCAGTGCTACCGCAGGTTGTGGGATACAGACTACCTACCTGCGACTGCTGGATGCATTGTCGTTGCTTCCAGGGTACTCACACGTGAGATGACGAGAGCCGCAGTTATGACAGGGGTTATTCCCGTCGCATTTGATCTGGATAAGACAGAATTATTCGTATTAGTGAGTCTGCCCGTAAGACAAGGCTCAAGAAAATGCTCGCTCGCCCGCTCACCTTTTTGCGCCGGCAAGTGACGCATGCTTGCCAGACACGAGGGGCAACTCCGTCAGTGGTCTCTTTACTCATGGCGTCCGTCAGTCAAATTGATGGGTGTGAGACGGCTAGTTTACACGGAATGGTACAGCAGCAGGAAAATGAAGGACGGCAATGGATTGGATATCCCAGGATCAGTCACTGAGTGAGTGACGGGCCATGATCCCGTCGTCGAGCGGGTGGACCCCGCTGTCCGGACATACCTACCCAAGCGAGCGGTACATAGCCGCTTGCTAGTACCGTCCATCCATCCCGACTCAGGATAACGGGTCCCAGGTGCGAGTTCGGTGTTTGTTATCCGCACCTTGATAACGCTGGAGCTCGGGTTTACATCTGTGGGCCGAGTGCGGGGATGATCGCCTATCCTATCCTATCCTCGTTTAACCATGAATCCTTTTCACCAGAGGGGAAGGGAGCGGCTGGCGGCCTAGCACTCAAGGGTTGTTTTATCGGTGATGGATCCATCACGAGGGGACAAGTTCACGGCCCGAGCTCCGGCCGGTCGGGTATGCAGTCACGTGTACCCCTCAGGGAAGACGGCAAGATAAGTAGGTAGGCAGTTGTTTTTAAGGCCTAACCAGCCTACCCACTACGTACCATAGGTACTTGAGGATCCGCCTCGTCTACGATCATGTCGAATCAAATCGCATCTCCCGTCGACGCGTCGGGCAAGACGCGTCTCCAACAGTCCCTCGAACAAGCCAGAGAAGGCCATGGCCCCAGTCTCGGGCAATGGCTCGCCTTGCCAGGTTATACACTTGCGAGAACCATTGCGCCTCTAGGGGAAGACGTCGGTGGCACCCGATAGCCCTTCGTTATCATGCGTTAAGCTAATCCTGCCTCTATAGTGGGTTCTCATCGACTGTGAGCATGGCAACATAGATGATCACAATATGTACCTCCAGATCGGTGCCATCTCATCAAGCGGGGTCTCACCAGTTGTGAGGATACCCTCCGATGCGCCTTGGATGGTAAAACGTGCCCTTGACGCCGGAGCCCATGCCATCATGGTGCCGATGTGCGAGACAAAGGAGCAAGCTGAGCAGCTTGTTCGGGCGGCCAAGTACCCATCAAAAGCTCATCCTGAGGGTATACGAGGCACTGGCGCCATGTTTGCTCCGGCAGCATTCAACCTCACTGGACGAGACTATCTCCTCAATGCAAACGAAAAGGTCATGGTTTTTGTGCAGATTGAGTCTCGCAGGGGAGTGGAAAATGTCCAAGATATTGCTAAAGTGGACGGGATCGGTATGCTTCCAACCGATTACTTGCCTATCTTACCATTTACATACTGAAAGTTCTTTGCTCAGACATGCTATTCATTGGACCGAATGATCTGGCATCCTCTCTAGGATATGTAGCTTTCGACCACGCTTCAATTCCCGAGGTCCAGCAAGCCTCTCAAAGGATTCTTGACGCAGCGCTGGCGGCCGGCAAGTACGCAGGGCACTTCGCTCTCGACGCAGCGACGGGCAAGTTACATACACCCACCGAACTGAAGTATCCTGTTGACCTTTATGTTAGCCGCTCAAAAGTACAAGCAGGGTTTTCACTTTGTCAACTGCGGTGCCGATATTGTTGCCCTCACGGCATCCATGTCTAGTGAAATACAGCGAGTGAAGGAACTGACACATAAACCAGCCACGAACGGCGTAAAAAATGTGACCAAGGATGGAAGCATAGTAGAATATAAGGAGATATCAACTGATGCTAATGATATAAAGATTTACTAGATAACATTCACAAATTTATAGGTAGTTAGCTCTTCAAGCCCGTTTGCAGGTCCCGCCAATCGCCAAAAAAGAATTGCCAGGATTGGGATTCGAACCCAAGCATCTCTCGATACTGTGGAACTCCCTTGTTTAGAGGGAAGAAGCTCAACTTTCTTGAACACAGCGCCTTAGACCACTCGGCCATCCTGGCTTTAGCATGCCCATCGCCTTTGTTATTCGATGTCTAGGGTAGCCACCCACAGGTTATTTGTTCCACAGCCCAACATTTCATCTCAACCTACCTGGGTACCTATGCCAATTAATTACTTCAGACCTTAGAGGGATTGCACTTTAAGAAAAAGAGGGAATATCCAACGGGATGAACTTGAGTGCTGGGTTGTTTGGCATTTAGTCAGATAGTCCAGAGTCCTACAATAACCCCAACCTAAGATGCCGCTTGATCTTGCCAACATCTAAGAAAAGCGATCAACTACAAGAATAAACAGCACAATTAACAACACATGACGGTATGAAAGACTTTTGCCAGAAAACACGATAATTGTTCAGCATGGTAGGGTCTAAGAACGTCAGAAATATAAAAGGATCTACGTGGTTCTAACATTAAATAACCCTGTGAGGCAACCTGGCACACGCCAAGGAGCGAAAGGGTGTCATAATACTTGGATGAATACAAGAGTGTAGATATCTTATGTAAAAGAAACCCGCTCAAGTAATAAACATATAGATATTTATATTTTTGACGAACCACAAATATATTGAGAAATTAAGATAAATATGGTACAAGTAAACTAGCTCTAATCCTATTCAAGTTGACCCTACCCCTTCTTAATCCTTGAGCTCGATGGAGCCACATAGGAGGAGACCTTTATAGACTCAGATACCAGAGGCCGCGTAGAGTATATCCGGCCATTTTGTGTCACAATTGAAGTTTTTCTAGATCCACTGGTTCTCTGGATTGGTTTAATCAGAGTCAGTTACTTGGCAAAGCCAGGACTGAGACAATCAGCTCTAAACGATGTCTCAGATGCAGAAATTTACCCGGAAATGCGGTAGTTGACGGAGAAGAAGCCCGAATGAGGGTTGGGTAAGTGGGATGTCTCGTTGGACCCCGGTTATCTCCGAGATCTCAGATAACACGCAACCGAGGCGTCGGGATCCAGGCACAGGGTTTATGACTTCATGTCAGGCACAGCTCTTTGATCAAGAACTCATTCAATCCGAAGTTCTATCGGAGGATCGGCAACAAGTAGCTTTGCCACCGAACATCGTTTGCGCCGCTTGAGCAGCCATTGAACCTTCAGCAGCTCATTCCACAGCAGCTTTACATATAAGAGCCGATATCCATCTCCTCGAGATCAAGTAAACTCTGAGGATGGGTGGAATACCATGTGAGCAACCTTCAATAGCCCCCCTTGCATCCGCCGGGCCGCGTGAGACAGCCTCCCCCCTTGCAGACAAAGGAGAGTGGCAATAGGGGCCCAGGAGAAAAAAACAAAGACGTGGTTGACGCCAGAATTCCAATGGAATGCAAATACAGGAGTCGTCGGCTCAGGGTCCCCAACTCAATCGGATCGGGAAGAGCGCCATGCCCGATACAGCTGACAGGCACGAATCATTGTCTCATGGGCGCCCCATGTCTTATCCGCATGTGGTTTAGAAACCTCATCGCAAACAATCGACTGCCCCATCGTGGCGTCAATCTTGGCTCCGTGTACTCCGGTACTATATCCTAGATTATGCAAGCTGCAAGGGCCCGTCGAACAACACGGGAATGCTGCCGCCTCGTGGCGCCAGTTCGCGGCCCTGCTTGGTGACTTCGTCAAAAAGTATAACGGCCAGACGCGTGTTGAATGGAGCGTGAATGACCTGCCGGACTGAGAAGTCAGGTCACCGTGTTTGAAGCGAGGATAATGGAGTCTCCTTGGCGAACTTGCGGTGACGAAGAAAGAGGATCTAGACTTTTTCAACTCCTGAGTTGCCCCTGGCGCCGATCCCCACCGGACCGTTTTGAGGGTATATATGAAGAACCTTTGCACCGCGAAACGCCTCCCGAGGGGAAGAAGTTGGAGCTTCTTGCCAAAAACGCAATTCCTGACTCTTGAGGGCTCGAGGTATCAGCTGTATAGCCATCATGAAGGTCCTGATTGCTCTGCTCCTTTCGGCTTTAGTCGGCCGGGTTGGGGGTCTTGGTTCTACAGATACTATAACCTGGGGTGGTGATAATTCCCGAACAGGATACCAGACGTGAGTGATGACTGTGATGAGCGAATGCCGGGTACTAACCAGGAGCGTGATAGGAACCACAACATGGACCCTGCTGTTGTTGGTAGTCCTCAGTTCGACATCGTCTTCAAGACTTCTCTCCCCGGCCGATATATCGGAGCAGCTGAGCAAATCTTTTCACAACCTCTTGTCTACACTCCTTCGGGCGGCACCACGCAATACGTGTTTCTCGCGACGACACAGAACAACATCTACAAGCTCGATGCCAAAACAGGCGAGATTCTTGCCTCGCGAAAACTTCACATTCCTTTCCTGACGGCCGATCTCGATGGCTGTGTTGACGTAAACCCGACGGTTGGCGTGACTGCGACGGGCGTCATCGATCCTTCGACTGATACTTGGTATCTCACCGCCAAGACATACATCGATCAGACGGCTGGACAGGTTGCACAGGGAAGGCCGGCTGGTCGATATTACGTCCATGCTATCAATGTCAACGATCTCACTGAGAGACCAAACTTCCCGATCAACCTCGAAGGTCTGATTGCCAACAACAATCCTGAACGAATGTTTACGGGTGGAATTCACCACCAGCGTCCTGGATTGCTCCACACGGGACAGTACGTCTATGCCGGTTTTGCCTCTCACTGCGTCCAGTACAACTTTACCGGTTGGATCATTGGCTGGGACAAGACTACCGGCAAGATTGTTGAGAAATGGGCAGCGGAAGGCAAGGGCGTTCCCAACACCATTCAAGGCGCGGGTATCTGGATGTCTGGAGGTGGTCTTGCATCTGACAACGCTGGATCCATGTTCTTCGCCAGCGGAAACGGTTACGCCTCTCAACTCTCTACTATTCCCGTCAATGGCTTCACACCGCCCACGGCCATGGAACAAGCAGCTGTTCACATGTCCATCAATGACGACGGTTCACTCAGCGTCATTGACTTTTTCATGCCATTCGAGAAGCAGGAGCTGGATGGTGCAGACAAGGATTTGGGAACAAGTCCTCTGGAGCTTCTGCCAAGTCAATTTTCGTGTGGCGATATTAAACGGATGGGCGTCGTGACGGGAAAGTCGGGCAAGACGTACTGGCTCAACCTCGACGATCTTGGCGGATATCGAAATGGACTGAATAGCAAGGATAGGGTGATTCAGACTTTTCAAAACGAGAACTCTGTCTACGCTGGAGCTGGTGTTTATCCTCTCGAGGGTGGCTACATCTACATCAACGGTACGTTTCTCAAGACACTTTGTAGGGGTTGTGATGGCTAACTTTCTCTAGTTATTCAATATCCTACGCACGTCTTCAAGTTTTCATGCACAAACGGCGTTCCTTACTTTACAAAGGTTGCCGATAGCCCGACCAAGAATGCGTACATCTTGGGTGTGAGCCATGGAACGACCACATCATTGAACGGACAGCCAGGCACGGGTCTACTCTGGGTATCTGACGTTCAAAACACCAACTTCAAAATCTACGACGCTGTCCCTAAGGACGGATACCTGAACGTCATCAGGAACTTTACCATTGTTGGCATCACCAAGTTCAGCAGACCAGTTTTTGGAGATGGAATGGCCTACATCGGAACGACACTAGGATACTTTTACGGCCTTGGTGCTACGAACAAGGTTCCTCTCAACTGCACGTCCCCCGTCGACTTTGGAACTGCGGATTTTCAGGACGTCACGAATCCACAGACGGTGAACTGCACTGCTTCGTTCGACATGACCGTGACGGGTATCGATCTCGCGGATGGCACCAACTATAACATCTCGACTGTTCCCACTCTGCCTCTGACTTTGACTATGGGCAAGTCGTTTACTTTCAAGGCTCAGTTCTTCCCCAAGAGTATTGGTCGGCTTGGTGGAACCGTCAACATTCAAACTACTGGTGTCACGGATGATTCGTATAGCAAGACGACAAGGGTCCGACTCACTGGAGTTGGCAAGAGTACTAGCGCCTTGTTGTCCGTGAATCCAAAGTCTGTCACGTTTGCGGGGTTAGTCACCGGTACGGATCCTGACCGCGAGACTGTTCTCCTATCCAACGATGGAACCAATCAACTACAAGTGTCAGCCGTGTTGTACTCAAACACTTCTGCTGACGGCCCCTTCGACACATGGACAGGCTCTGGAAGTCTCAAGGTTGGCAAGTTTTCATTGACGGATATCCCTGCCACCATCGACGGAGGCATCTCAACTGCCGTGTCCATCAGACCAGATACTTCATCTGCCGGCAATTTCCAAGGATGGGTCAAGTTTGTCACAACTGGAGGTAACGGGACTGTCTACATGGCGGCCTCGGCGGGTGATCCAGCATCCGCTTTGCTTGAGTTTCAGACACCAGATGGCTCTGGTTGGGTAGCCTACGAATCTGGGAAGCCATTTACATTTGGCAATGTCACAGAGAACACTTCAAGGTCTTTGCGGTTCAGAGTCACCAACAACGTTGCACCAGGCGGTGTCAAACTCTCCCTCACCGTGTCGAAACCTCCCTTTGGAGTTGCAGGTCTCATCCGGGCTGCCAACCAGATCGACCTGGCTGAAGGAACTCTTCTCTCACCAGGTCAGAGTCAGACCGCAGTGCTCACATGCACTGTCCCCAAGAGTCAGTGGAACTTGGAGCCTTACAACGGAACGGCACAGTGGACCATGAACACCAACGATCCCACTTGGGATAAGCAGTTTGTCCAATTCTTCTGCAACGCCGTGACAGAACAAGCCGCACCTCTTCTGCCGAACGGCCTAGGTCAGTATCGTTATGTGGGCTGCTTCAAAGAGAACAACCCCGGTCGTCAACTGTCAACCCTCTTATACGGTGATGAGACAAACACCAACAAGATGTGCATCAACGCTTGTGGACAGAAGGGCTCGACATTCTGCGGAACACAGTACCGTCGGGAGTGCTGGAGTGGAAACAAGATCCCCAATCTCAAGGTCGACGATAAGAACTGCAACTTTGACTGCTCCGGTGACTTGAACCAGATTTGCGGCGGCAATGGTATTGATGGAGCTGGTGCTTACATCAGTCTGTTTGCTGACACTTTGTCATGGGATGGCACATTTGGGACTATTGGTGGTGACGATGGTCCTAAGGGTCCTTATGTGAACCCTGGAGTCTATGGATACAACAGTATCGGCTGCTATACTGAGGCTACTACCGGTCGAGCGCTGAGGACTGGCAAGGGTGTAGACTCGCCTACTGTTGCCAACTGTGTCCAAGCTTGCAAGGCTGGGAGCTTCACGTACGCTGGAGTTGAATACGGCGGAGAGGTAAGTCCATCGAAAGTATTCGGCATTCATCGAGTTATTGACAGCGTCTAGTGTTACTGCGGTAATGACTTCTCTGCTGGATCTGTTCCCGCACCTATTGGAGAGTGTGCCATGCTCTGTAACGGTTCGTCTCCCTATTTCTGTTCACTGGTCCCGGATACTGACATGCATCAGGTAACTCGACCGAGTTTTGCGGTGGTCCAAACCGTTTGAATGTGTATCAGTTTAATGCACCCGTCAGCAGTTCATCGTCGACGTCCAGTTCTACCACGAGCAGCAGCATCGTGTCAACTTCGACTTCGTCATCCCTCTCGACAACATCACCTACCTCGAGTGCGGTATCAAGCTCTAGCACTTCTGCCTCCACGAGCTCAACGATCGGCAGCTCGACGACTAGCGGTTCGAGTTCGACTACCAGTTCTTCGACGGCAAGTGCCTCAACCAGCAGCAGTACCGTGAGCAGCAGTACGACGTCCAGTATTGGATCTGGAAGCACCTCTAGTAGCACGGTAAGTAGCAGCAGTTCCACCGTGTCGGGTAGTAGCAGCGCGACCTCGAGTGCCGTATCCAGCAGCACTACGAGCCGAGCTACCAGCACTAGCACGACCAGCGGAACGGCATCGAGCTCGTTGCCGAGTACTACATCGAGTAGTAACGTTAGCTCTTCAAGCTCAAGCACTGGTAGCAGTGCCAGCAGCAGCTCAAGTGCAGCCAGTGTCAATGTTGCCGGAAATGGTGGCAGCACTAGTAGCACATCGAGTGCTTTGTCAAGCAGTGCTACGAGCACTAGCAGCGCTACTGGCAGCACCGTTAGTAGTAGTAGCACTGTCAGCAGTACCAGCTCTTCAAGTGCCTCGACTTCTCGCAGTACTACAAGCAGCACTACTAGCAGCACTACTAGCACCCAGAGCAGTTCGAGTAGCACCACTTCTTCTACGTCACGACCCACTACCACAACTACATCCAGCTCGAGCGCCTCCACGACGGTATCAAGCTCTTCCACAACCTCGAGCGTCTCGACATCAAGTGCCTCTACCACATCAAGCACGGCCACTTCTTCTGCATCAACCTCATCATCTACGACGACATCACGATCGACGACGTCCGCCACAACTTCCAGCTCATCATCTACCTCATCATCAGCCACTTCCTCATCCTCAACCACCTCCTCGAATGCAAGCTCAACCACGTCTCATTCTGGCTCTACATCATCTTCTTCAACGGCGTCTAGCACTTCCTCTTCGAGCACCACATCCTCATCTACAACACCCTCTACATCACAAGTCACAGTGAACCCAGCTGGCGCTAGGGATAGCTCCTCCGCCACAACATCCTCGACATCATCGTCCACTTCATCATCTATAACTTCATCTAGTTCAACCACTATTTCAACATCTCGATCCACTTCAACCACGGCCTCTAGTACGTCTTCATCTGGTGTGACTTCAACATCCTCATCCACGACATCCTCCACAGCATCCTCCATAACCACTTCATCGACATCGCGCCCAATGTCCTCTAGTTCAATGACTAGCAGCTCTACCTCCACTTCCACCAGCACGACAACAACCTCTTCAACTACAAGCACCAGTGCGAAGGCCACTCCCACGGGACCACAAATCTCGGACAAGATCGGAAACTGGGACTTCCAGGGTTGTTGGACGGAAGCCTCCAGCATGCGAGCTCTCAGTCAGAAGGCATATGCCAAGGACGACATGACACTCGACAACTGTGCCTCCTTCTGTGATGGCTTTGGCTATTTCGGAGCAGAATATGGACGCGAGTGCTATTGTGGAAATTTCCTCAACTCGGGCAGTGTCAAGGCAGACAACCAGAAGGACTGCTCATTCACCTGTCCTGGAGATAAGACTCAGTACTGTGGCGCTGGTAACAGGCTTCAGCTATACAGAAACACTGCTCTGCCAACTAGCACCTCGAGCACCACTCTCAGCACTAGAAGCAGTACCAGTACCACAACAACCAAGGCAGCCACCCCAACTGTCGTGGCGGGTAACAAGAACTTTACCATGTACAACTGCGTCTCCGAGCCATCCAACGGGCGCATCCTCCCCCGACAGATGCTCAACGACGGCGACGCCATGACCATCGACGCCTGCCTCGAAAAGTGTTGGATGTTCAAGTACGCCGGTGTCGAATACGGCCGAGAGTGTTGGTGCGGCGACACGCTCAACTGGGAGGGCAACACAGGCGCGACCCCTGGGAAGAACGTCACTATGACCGACTGCAATTTCAAGTGTCCTGGAGATCAATTGACTTTCTGCGGAGCGGGATCGAGGATGAACTTGTACATAAATAACTCTACGGCGTTGTCGGAGATTAGAAGGCGGCGAAAGCGTCACTGGACTGGTCCTTTACGAAACTTGGCATAGAGCATTTCCTAGTATCAAAGACGGGGTTTAGATAGGATTTCGTTTATTGTATAAATCTTTACATGACATAATTTCAATCTTGATTAAAGATAGTGCAAACTAGACATCCCAAACTTTCTTTTGCGGGAGTATTTGGGGACCTATTCCACGGTTGTAGGTCAGCATCAGCGGGAAGGATACAACTGGATGGTTCTGCTCTCGTACTGCTTGTCTTCTCTCCAGTCATTCCGTCATTAATGCGGAGAGTCTTTACTGGAGTCGGATTTACCGCTCAGCGAAGCATCTAGCGCAGACGGAATGTCCAGCACGGGCAGCTGTCTGAGCAGAATGTCCCTCTTAGCCATTGTGTGTGCGTGAGAGAGTGGAAGAGAGATGGAGGGAGGTAGTCTTCTTGGTAGCCGAATCTAAGGCAGGCAGATTGATGGTCTCGACACACAAGACTTTGTCGTGAGATGTTCTTGAGGAGGGTGGTACTTCTTAATGCGTTTCGCAGAGCCATGGGCTGCGGAATACAATCAATGAGGTGACGGGGAACCGGGGAAGGTATGGCTGTCCGCAGCCATGAATGTTGTGACTGTGACAGAGAGGGCATGTGCCAGGCTCTTCCCCCGTCCATCACTGATGAGGGAAGGCGAAGCTTGCGTAGCGGCATTAGGGGTGGTTTCAAGTGGGCGATCGGCCTAGGAATTAGGGTTATCTAGGAGAGAACAACCAGTAGTGGAATGTGTTGGTTCATCTCTAGACCCTTTTACACACTTCTCGATGTTAACATTCATATCCGGGCTCTTTCTCTCAAAGATCTTTCAGCAGTAGTAACACATGTTTCGAACACAACACGACATCATAGCAGATTCATGCCACATCCCACCAACATCATCAACCTATCACCGTGGTGAGGCCTGCACTCATGCTGTAACTCTGTGTGAGAGTGCCAGAGCCTGCCTCAAACTTCCCCACTCCCGCCCCGTGTTTGTTCCATCCATGTCATCATCCTTCTAAGCCCGCGGAGCTTTAATGGTCAGGGAGACCAAGCCCATATTGAACCTGGAAATAGTGATATGCAATATAATTTCGACATCCCGTGCGGATGTTACAGTCAATTCACAAAAAACATCTACAAACATCGACTCGGTTATGTTGAGACTGAGGCTTCCTAAAGCACGTATACAATAGCTGGCAAAAGAATGAATAGGGTAAGACAACGCAACCTAGAAACAGCGCAAGAATAACCACAAGATGCCTAATCACAACTTCTCAAATGTATACCTGACCACTTTCGAGCTCATCCCCCGACTAAGACCTTTCAGAGGCGTCTAAGATTGAACTTTTTGGATATATATCGCGGTATATCATGTACCATTATGCCCCACAGCAAAATTCCTGTGCTGTAGAGATGCTAAGCAGTAGCTGATCACTTTGGGGGGGTTGAAACCCGCAGAGTCTACGTATTATACAGCCTTGAAGTTGATCTGGAATGAAGGAGCTTGACCTACCTGGTATAATTTCAGAGCATGGCCGAAACCGTCTGTTGGATATGGCGCATGTACGTCGTGATTGAAAAAGAGAAAAGAGACGTTCCAATTAATTCCTACTCCCATACCTAATAAGGAGACTATGTATGTATACTTGAATGAAATCATTCTATCATAAGTCATCAAAACCCATATCCGTGTATTCCCAATCCTCCCGTCCACAACAATCTCACGAACGCCCATACCGTCTAACTATTTCCCGGAGCACATCCTCCAGTACCAGCTTGCACAATGCGTCTTGCGCATCCTCCTCATCCTCATAGTCGTTGCCGAGCAATTGTCTGCTCTCCAGGAACCTGGCGACACTGCGTCGCCCCTTTGCCGCCCAATAATCTCGAGCCATAGAAACCGCTTTTCCACATCCTTTATCTAGATACGGAGAAGCAGAACGGTCCGAGTTGGGGAACACGGTGGCATAGATGCGTCTCCAGCGCTTTGCCTCACCGTGATAGACCCGGTCTCGTCGTTTCAACTTGGACTTTTGGTAGTAGTTGATGCCGTCGATGGGCTGTAGATCACGAAGCTCACACTTCCTCTCCAGGATGTGGGAATCCCTGCTGGATATACTCTCAAAAGTCTTGGAGCAGATAGGACAGTATGGTGGCTTCATGTGGTTTCGCCAAATATGGCGGATAACGTCTTCGTTGGACTGCAGATCATGATGCAGTAAACAATCTTGATATTTGGCCGGATTGGCAACGTAGAGTGGGCAAGCTAGGTGAAAGTACCCAGCTGGAGGATCAACAACAACGAACCCGTCGTCGCTGTCTTCGTCCTCCTGCCAGTGTGATGTCCGGAGTCTTTTCCGGGGTGGCAACCTGTCGTCAGGCGGCGAAACGTATCGAGTGATTTTCATCCATCTTTCAAGAGAATCTAGGATGGATTTTACCAGTTCCTGTCTGATATCTTGGAACCGGTGGTTTTGGGGCAAAACGTATGCAGGGACGGCGTCTCTCCAGTCATGCTTGCCCTCGACGCATGAGCTGTCATCTGAGTCGCTGTCACTGGATGAAGAATTGCTATCCAGTTCGTCTTCGGAACTGGACCAGTCTGAGCTTTGGAAACGTTGATTTTGGGTAGGGGTCCGTGGTTGGCCGGACCGTTCCCGCTTGATGCCAGCTGAGTTGGCAAGTGGCGAAGGCAGAGATGATCCGTGTGGAGGATCTGATACAGGTCTGTATGGAATATGGTAGATGGCAGACGCTGGTTGGTTGTTATTGTTGTCAGGTTCGTCTTTTGGTGCTCGCGGTTGTTGTTGTTGTTGTTGTTGTTGTTGTTGGCCAGGGGAGCCGTTCCCCCGGCAGGAAAGAATCCGCCGGGCCATGATGTTTGGATGAAGCTACTGCAGGGGCTTCCTGGGAGGACAAGTACAAGTTGAGAGCCATGCAATTGCCAAATTTATTGATGAGCGGATCGGGCCGAGTTAACGTCCAGTAGCCTGTATTTGAGGTTGAGAATCGAAGTGCGCAATTGCGTTCTAGATTTCGCACACCACAACTGTGCGCTCAGAAGGCTGGGCCAACCAAACCCGCGCCTGTGAAGGTTCTACATTGACCAATCAAGTGGCGTAATCTCGCGTCACCCCCCCTGTCAGACGATCATCCATCCATTGTTGCAGGTGTGAGGTTCAGCCGTCTCACGATTTAACGCCTTGTTGGGCTTGAAATGAGGCTCAATGGCATGTTTTAGGGGTTACACTGCAGTATAAAGAAAGGAAGAGCCGTGAACTTTTTGCGTGGCATCCGCGCGGTTCTACCAGCCACATCTGTGTAGGTGTGAGTAACAGCATCTGATTTTCCCCCACGGCTGTGGGAGTGACTCTCTCTCCCCCAGATACGGATATTGTCATTACCGGTTCGTGACCGAATCACTTGCATCGGTAGTGCCCGAGATTATGCGGGATTGGGGGCCAGGCTTCCATCATGTGACCATTTAATAGTGCACGACTCACGCCGAGTGACCAAGGCCAAACGAGACTAGACATGTAGGACTTGTCAGCATACGTGAGAAAAACGACTTTTGGTCTATACAGTTTATTTAAAGTCAGCCTGGTCCTACCAACTTTGAAGAACATGCCCCCCAAATAGAAAATGGTTGCCCGGGTAGATAATGAGGGTTGTTCAGCTCCTCGGTCAGGCAGAAATGCAACACCACAGCTGCGCGCATACACGGCAGCTTATCTGAGACTAGTTTCAGCATGACGACAATAGCAAAGCCACAACTGATGAATGTGTCCTCCTGGAATTGGGTCACAATAGCGAGTTGACTGGCTCTCACTGCTCAGACTTTCGGCCCCCAAGAGGAAAGGAAAAGTCGGGCGCGTCTAGTTGCTCAATCTCCAACACCTCCTTGACGCCCTGCAGCTTCCCGAGTGCTTTTCCGTGCTTGTATAGAGAAGGGTACACAGTTTCAACGTCGACCTCGAGTTCCAGTATCCATCGGTAAAAGATGTACAAGGTAAAGTCAACCACCGTCAAACCATTGCCAACTGCAAACTTCATGCCACGAAGTCTGTTGTCAATTCTGGCATACGCTTCGTCGACGGCCTCTCTACCCTTAGTGCGAATACCGTCGAAAGTAGAAGGATCATCACTGAAACGTCCAGGTCTTCTCATCATGCCGTAGGCGCGGCCATGAACAGTTCCTGAAAGCCAAGCCAACCACTCAGTGACCCTAGCCTTCTCAAGTGCTGTAACGCCCAGAAGGTTCTCAACGGGGACGAGAGAGGAGATGTAGCCTACCACGGCGGGTAGTTCGGTGATGACCTCGTCGTCATCGACGACAAGTGCAGGCACATAGCCCATATGATGAATCTTGCGATACTCGGCGTTTGTAAAGCTTCCATCCGCTGCTTCAAACCCATCAGGGCCACTTCGCATTCGAATGGCTGAGAAGGGAATCTTGTAGTGAAGGAGAAGAGCGTGGGGGATGAGGGCACACGACCCGTTGAATCGATAAAGGGTAAGTTTGGGGATGTTGGTGGCCATGTTTAAGAATCAGTTGTATATCTAGGTAACGTACTGAGTGTAGTTGTGGTAAGCTGCTTGTGCACGGCTTGGTTCTGGTCCCTGCGTGAGACACAGATTTTTATACGTGTCCTCTAAGCCCTTGGTGCTCTAGTCTTCTCGACGTCATTCGCGCCCTTGGTCGGATAGATTCATGTCCAGCTTACAAATGGATCGTCTTGTGGAACAAAATACCGTTGCCTCAGACATCGGTGCATTGAACCGAATGCAACGCGATGAAATTTACGGAAATGGCGCAAGACATGGGTCTTGGTATCTGGCGTCGATGTGCTGCAACCTGAATAGTCCATCATAGACAGGCTAGAAGGCGAGACACCCTCAGAATCTTGCATTAGAGGAATCCTTGATATAGAAACTGTTCTTGCGCAGCAGTAGTGATCCCAACTTTCAATGCAATATTAGCACCAAACACAATGCGACAAAAACATCATCGGGATGTAGAAATGTTTGCGTAAGGGGGTATCAATTCATATCTAATCAACTAGCCGCAGCTACCGGCTGCAAAATCGGAGCCACATCATCACACAACTCCCACCTCCTACTCCCCTGAGGAAGCAAAGCATTAAACCTAGCCATCCACCCTTCAGCAACGCATCTACAAAGCGGTATACTATGCAGCGCCGCCGTACCACCAGACTGTATCCAATTCTCCAACTGAGCCGTGCTCTGTAGATTCGTCGGGTCCACGCCAACGTTTATGTGGCTCAGGCTTGGAACGCAGTTGCAGGCGTGCTCGGAGAAGATGAGCCACGCCCAGACTACTAGCGCGCTCATGGATATTGTGAGATATGCGATTGGATCTATTGATTGTGTTTGGGGTTCGTTTGTTTGAATGTCGGCTTCGCATCCGCGTAGGACACTGAGGGCGTGGAGGAGAGCTCTTCTACTCTCTGAAGTCATTGCCCACGCGTTAAGTTGAGATTGATGTTTCTGAATCCGCAAAGACTTGGAGGTATCTTCTCCTGTGGCTTGAGCAGAGAATCTCGCGACTGTGTTCATGATTCTTATGTCGGAGTAGAGCTGCATCCCTTGAAGGTGATACGTCATCATGCAGTCCGAGACGAGGCATTTGATGTTGTTCATAGCCGCTACTTTGGCACGTTGGGGTTCCTCTTCGTATTTCCCAACGTAGGCAAAGAAAGGAAACTCTTCAATCTGATCAGCGTGGAAGCACTGCGTGCACTGATGAGATATTCTCTCCAGATCAGCCTTCCACGTCTCAAGTTGCCAAGCGAGTGAGGTAAGTGAATTCGGCATCGGTCTTCCTGCTTCGGTGGTTCGTCGCACGATCTGAGTGTGGTTCCATATTCCAGGAAGTAACCCACATAAAGCTAGATGAACATCTTCGAGAAGGACGAGGGATTTTGCTGGGGAGTTTGGGTTGCTGATGACTTCGGAGAGCTTGAATCCCACACGATCAGTAGGTTCTTGTGAAAGTCGTCTGAAGAAGACGTTCAAGCCGTATGCATTCCAAAGAGAGAAAGTTGAAGGCATCGTCGCGTCAATTTCTTCTCGGTGGAGGGATGCAGGTTGACCACGGGCTATTGAGAGGTATACATCGATTTTATATAAAGCGATGATGAGTCTATATGGTCAGCACGTGATGTTCAAAGTCGAAGAAGGGAGACTCACCTCTTCCATCGTTCACGTATTGTTTGTAACCAAGGAATAAAGGTTCCTGGAAAATGAACTCGCTGCTCATATGCTGCGCTTTCACAGACGAAAAACTCCATCTCTCTCATATATACAACGAGCATGCCTCGTAGTAACGTTGCCCTTGCGACTAACTTCTCGCTCTATAGTAGCCGGTTAGCATCTGCCAAGTGAGGGGGACAAGAGGTGGTACGAACTCCATAGTAGAAAGCAAAAATGATATTAAGAACAATACCTTGGAATACATCCATAGGCCAAGGTTCTTCCAAGTTATGTCGCGGTCTAGGATTCGCCTTGGGGATATTAGGTGTCAATGTTCCTATTATCGGGGTAAAAAGACTTACAATCCATTCAAAGAAGCGCTCCATCAAGACCTCGTGCAGTCTCAGCACAGGCTCATCCATCCCGTCCGGATTCTTCAGCCATGAACTTATCATGACGACAGAGACTGACACAACAAGTGCATGGTCCATGGGGAAGAACGAGGGTGCGTGTAGTATCGGCCAAGTGTCGTGAAACCTCTCAAAGAATACTTTTGAGTTCGCCTCCATCCAATCCTTGTCAGCGGTTGACATCCGAGAGGTGCCGTCGATGGAGGTTTCTCGGGATACCAGTTCAGCGGTGATCCTTTTTAGTCCGGCCGTGACTTCGTCTTCTTTGGGACTTGATTGAAGTGTCGTTCTCATGTTCGCGGCAGCCGATGCAAAGGCTTCTCGGAATCCAATCTCTCTTACCGGGGTATCAGAAGTTGGAGAGTTTGAAGGCGAGGTATTCTTTCTGGATGTCTTTCCATCGCTGCTACCTTTCGATACGAGCTTGTAGGTACAGCTGATGCCTCTCTTGGCACAGAGAGTACACTGGATACCTCCATCGCACTTTGTCTTGTTTGCGTGACAAGCATCACAAGCTCGACCTCGTCGAGGGTCTGGAGCCGCAGGCATGTCATGGCGTGTCAGGTGACGACGGAGCAGGTCGCTTAAAGAAAAGTCAATACAAGTAAGACAGTGAGATGGTCAGGGAACTTACTTGCGTGTAAATGAACGCTGACATACGGAACAGACAAAGTTCCGCTCTCCATGGGTGGCTTGATGCCTTCGAAGATGCTCCTTCCTGATAAAGCCTTTTCCACAGTGGCAGACATGGCGAGTGGGAGGTTGCTCGGCTGATGATCTGGTGAAAATGTGTCAGATCGGACGTGTGTAGGATTATTGATATCGGAGATCCCACATCTCCAGATATCACGATAAAAAGGATGACAACCCGACTCACCTATTTTCAGAGTATAACTCTTGTGTGCTGCTCCCCTGAGAAACATCCAGAGCGGATGCCATGTTGTGTGTGCCCTGTAAGAGTACAACCGAGTGGGATTGATCAAATCAAATCACGCAAGAATGGGATACGTAGAGCTCCGCAAGACGAGTGACCAAAAAATGCTATGTAATACGAAAAAGAGGGATCGAATGTGTAAAGGGTTCTCCCGCCAGTTTATCCCACACCGAGACGCGCAAACTTAGAGTATCCCGACTTGGTAATCCTGTCGGTGGGAGAGCGGGATGACCGGGATGAGAGTGGGATGGAGTGGGATCGGCGGCCTCGGGGGCTACTCTGTGGGATGGGATAATATGGGGAATGGAAGCCACACTACGCTATTGCATGTGATTGGTTTTCGGGAATCCCGTTGCCCCAGTCACTGAATTGTCATACCGCTCGGCGATCCCACTCGGTATCCCACTTGGACTAGGGGAGCACTCCACGTCTCGGGGCCGGGACCAAAACACGGAGTCGAGGACGGGATGATCTGGAACTCGGACTCAAAGGGAAGTGTGGTTCATGCCTCAAACATGTTCTAACCGATTCGGGCTCGTATGAGGCTCGATCAGATCAGTCAGTTTTGCCCTGTCCGTCCTTCTGGAGTAATCCTCCTGCTGTCGTAATGCCCAAAGCTTAAACCCATACCCTGGACGGTTTGTCAAACCTTGGGTAATGTGCCGATGGATGAGAATGGTGTCAACTCACACTATCACCTCATGACAAAGCATGTCTATGGCGTTGTTGAGGCACAGATTGAGCATATTGACAGTAGATATATAATAGCAGACAAGATGCCTTCATTGAACAGTTCTTCTCATCATCAACCAGCTCTACACCCAACCGATACCAACATCTAATATCCACCCTACAGCTTTCAAGTACCGACACACATAAACGTCTCCACCATGTCTACCATCAAGACTGTCGCCATTGCCGGAGCCTCAGGCGATCTCGGCTCCCACGTCTTCAAGAAATTTGCCGCCAGCAAGTTCACCATCAAAGTCCTTAAGCGCGCCGGCTCCGAGTCCACCTTTCCCGAAGGCACCGAAGTCGTCGAGGTTGACTACTCATCTGTCGACTCCCTGACCGCCGCTCTCAAAGGCCAGGATGCCGTCGTCTCGACCCTCACAACCCTTGCCGCCGGTGCACAGGAGACTCTCATTGACGCTGCAGTAGCCGCTGGCGTCAAGCGCTTCATCCCCTCCGAGTTTGGCTCCAACCTTGATATTCCTAGCGTTCGGGCGCTTCCTCTTTTTGGCGCCAAGGTTGCTGTTCAGGAGAAGCTCAAGGCTCTTGCCGCAGAGGGCAAGATCTCATATACTTTTGTGTACAACTCTGTCTTTCTCGACTGGGGTCTGGCCCACAACTTCTTTGTCGACTTTTTCTAAGGCTGAAGCTACTCTCATCGATGGTGGTAACTCCGAGTTCAGCACCACCAGCCTCGACAGCGTCGCCGATGCCGTCGTCGGTGTTGTGAGCCACCCTGAAGAAACCAAGAACCGCGTCGTCTACATCCAAGACGCAGTCCTCACTCAGAAGAAGGTCCTCGAGCTCGCGCAGAAGGCCAACCCTGACAAGACTTGGACCGTCAAGGAGGCCGTTCTCGATGATCTCATCAACATTGCTAATGAGAGACTTGCCAAGGGTCTGCTCGACTGGGAGACCTTTGGCGCTTATCTTTACCGCGCCATCTACGATCCCGCTAGCGTGGCCAAGTTCCCCAAGTTGGATAATGAGCTGCTCGGTCTCAAGGGGAAGAGTGATGAGGAGGTTTATGAGATTATCAAGGCTGCGGCTCAGTAAAAGTGTTTATTAGCGCCATAGGGTATTAGTATGATGATTATGAATAGTTAAATTTCCGACCATTTTTTCGCTCCTTATTCATGTGATGTGCTTCACCCGATCCTCTGCACCTTTCCGGCATTCATGAAGCTCTTCAAAGACTCCCGAATATAATGAATTTAAGCCTTGAGGCGATTGTAGGATACGAATGAAAGCCTCGTACGGGGTTCGGGTGACATCTGGACGGACCTGGTGGATGAGACAAATAGACTCACCTGGTTCGATGAGAATTCTCACAGGCTTATGAAGACGACACTGATGCTGGATTTTCCGGAAGTTGATAGCCGGGTTGAATGGAGTAAATGCACCATTATGCATGGAGAGTTGCCTAGTAATGCTAGTTGCATTGAGGCTTTGCGCTGAGACTAGGAGTGGATCTTGGGATATGTGCTTGGTTGTTTACAATCCACCCACTGGTACCGAAGAGTCGTATTCGAGGTAGGAACTGAGATATTAAAGAAGACACAATACAAATGGGTTTGTAGATCGGTGTATCATTGCTTCTCCGGTGAGCGAGGGCCCGTCGTATAGGCCATTAAAAACGAAACCCGAGAGTTTCAGGACATGAGCGAAGTGCTGCTGACAACGTGTAACACCTGTTTACATGTATTAAAAACGCGCAATTAGGTTAGAGATCTGGGCTAAGATCCCCGGCAAATCTCTACCCCTGCGCAGCGGAAACATCAGATCGGATCTGGGCGCCTTTGGCTTACACTGCAAGGATGAGATGCGCTGCTGGTTATTGCCGGCCTCGGACCCGATCACGAATAACTAGCAAGATCCATTCATTCTCTTTTTCGTGACTCATTACCCAATTGTATTCTATTAACGCTGTAACCGGCTGTATAAAGATAACTACGTGGGTCTGAAAGCCTCCTTCTCGGCACCAAAAGAGTCTCGATGCATCACACGATGGAAAAGGAATCTTGGATAACCGATAGTCTAGACAGGGCTTACAAATACGAAGGCGATATTTACCCACAGCTTCTCTGACAAGCGAGACTTCAGAGGCTGATGTTCCTCTGAATCCTGAATGGCGTCATCTACATAGGGGTGTTGCACCATCGACATCCCACAAACACCTCAGTCCCTTATACCCGAACCTTTCCGCCTAGGCAGGATATGCGAAATGGAGAACCCCGCAAAAGCATGGTTAAGTTATGATCCTTGCCGGGATTGTCATGTTTCTCTCGTGGGGTGAAATGCCGGCGTACATGTCCCGGCATCGCAGGGTGAATTTGAGGTTATTGGCTCAGTCCGTGTTAACTCAGGTGTACATAGGAGTCATGTTGAAGCTGACGAGATACTTCCTAATGAATCAGATGCGTGCTGTAGGGTTGGTTGTCCTGGATTGATACTCCATCAGATGCATCAGATGGAACCGGCAACGACCGGCCAAGCCTCAAACGGCAACTAAACAGCATCAAGAAAAGATTCTCCCCAATCAACATCATCTAGACCTCCATTGACAATCCTCAAGCGAGTTTCCCAAGCCCAAGGCTAAACCCAAAGTGAGCGTACATCCTGGGGGTTGAGTGATTGATAGGCGAAATAACACCATCGCGTCGTTGTGGAGACGCTCCCTCGATCTCATCCCGACACCGGCAAACCCCCCAAGACAAGTCACGTCATCTTGGAAAATGCGGGCATGGGATAAGCATCTCGGGCTTGATTCGACAAGAGTCTTCATGACGCCATCCGCCAGCGTGGGATCGCTAACCGATGCCCGAAGACGGGTTGAACCAAAATGCGCCCTCCCCCCTCGGTTGTTGGAGGGTGAGGACATTGTTACTTCTTACGTGTTTGCTCCGAGTCAGAGGTGGGCTTGCTTTTTGTTGTAGATCATTGAAAAGGGTCTGCGTTACCCCTGGTTTTAGAGGTTGGCCTTTTTCAAGTGTCGATTCGACTTATACAACAACTACCTGATCGCCCTGGCTTGGATTAAGCAAACGATTCGCCCACGATGAGCACGAGTACTTTTGTCACCCTCACACCCGAGCCAGTCCTCGAGGCCAAGTTCCCTCACCTCCAAATACAAGAGACCACACAAAGGGAGGAGCAACAGCCTGCCCAGCCATCACCTGCAGCCCAACCTCAGCCAACACAACCGGTCGACCAATCGACGGCCACATCAACGCCATCCCAAATACCCGAGACAACAAACGAACACACCATACCCTCTTCCCAGACAGTCCTACTATTACACGGTGTGAGACAACAATACGAAGTTACTCATGGCCACCCTATTCCCGATACCAAGCACGACCATGAGCTGCTGGTGCGCAACAACACCATTGGCCTGAACCCCATTGACTGGAAGTCACCGTAAGTAAATAATATGAATAAAATTCAAGCCGAGTCTGACTGGCCCCCAGTGACTATGGCTTTGGTATCCCCGAGCTCCCCTACATCTCTGGCCGTGAGGCATCAGGCACAGTCGTTCGTGCACCACTAGGCCCCTCCAGAGTCAAAGTCAACGACAAGGTCATTGTCATCTCCACCGACTACCGAGACCTTCGAAAAGCCACCTACCAGCAGTATGTCGTGGCATCCGATTTCAACGTTGTGAGGATTCCAAAGGAAATCACTGTCAACCAAGGAGCCACGCTAGGAGTCGCCTACGTCGCTGCATCACTTTCATTGGGCGTGTGTCTCGGCGTTGATTTTACTAGTGTCCATGATGGTCCTAATATTCTCAACCTTGTTCGGGAAGTCCCTGAGGAGTCCCTCCCTCAGGACATCAGAGCAGAGTGCCTGAACGGTATCCTCCCCGGTGAGGGAGCCAAGCCTGGAGATTGGATTGCCATCTGGGGCGGTTCATCAACTTCAGCCGTCATCGCGGCTCAACTCGCCCGCCTCGTTGGTCTTCGAGTAGCCCTAGTCGTTGACAACGCGAAACACGGCGTCCGCATCTCCGAGAACCCCGTCCTCCGCCCAGATCTTCTCGTCGACAGCCACGACCCAGAGCGAGCCGTAGCCATTCTCCGCGCCAACACCAAGGGCAAGCTACGTTTCGGTATCGACACCCGAGGAAAGGACACAGCAGAGATCCTTCTGCGTGCACTGGGACCTGAGGAGCTCCAACGCAAGGCTCCTCAGGTAAACTCACCCCCAAGCACACCACCCTCCGAGCCAACAGTCCCCGCTCACATCGTAGGCATGAGTGGATTGCCTAAGCAGGCGTCTGCGGGAGTGATATTCCACACTATGCCTGTGAAGCTATACCATGAAGTCCCCGAGGTCGGAGAGGCTCTGTCAAGCTGGCTGGAGAAGCTTCTAGCTACTCGTGCTCTTGTGCCCCCTAGAATTATCGACGTTGAGGATGGTTTGCACAATGTCAACAAGGGCTTGGATAGGATGAGGAAAGGAGAGATTAGCGGAGGCAAGTTGTTGGTTGATATTAACGCATAAAAAAGCCATGGTCGATAAAATTTCAATAAACTTAGATTAAATATTTCAAGCCCAAGCTCAAAGCCCGTTGAAAGCCATCAGCTGTGAAGATTGCACTATTGACAATAGGATGGGATTGTGTTCTTATGTATGCTCCTCATCTCAGGAACATATTAGGGGCTTTATTTATTACTTGACCTTTCCTCAAATTGATTAAGGACATTTGGATTTTGTATCCTCATCTTGGAAAAGGAGTTTGTATCTTAGGAAACATTTTCTCAGGTTGACGGGCCCTTGGCCAGCCGTGCCTACTATTGCCAGGTTGAGAGAATGCAACTCTCTTCACTGTGTTAGCATTGGGGCATGATGTTATGATGCGTTGGATATGCGTTCTTTATCATAGTTGAATCCGGGATAACCGACATAGAAGATCGAGAGAATGCAACTCTTCACTCACTGGTTTGCTTACGCTTATGGGGCATTAGACGACCAGAGTGCAGATAGAGATGCTCTCACTAATATTCATACTCTTTATATGTACCCGGATACTTTTCATGACTTTAAATCGATTGTATATGACCCTGAGAAAGACCCCTCTCCAAGCTCTGCATACTTCTACTAACCAATCTCCTTGCACTCGACCCCAGGGGTTGCAAGAATCATGACACTTCGCCTTTGAAGATGGACTTAGTCATATAATCAAGGTCGACAATCCAGGTGCTCTAATAGATTCCCTCGAGTGGAATACTTCTTCACTAGCCAGTCTGGTAGTCTCACGTAGCCACATTTACGGCTGTACACAGTGTCCAATCCAACACATGTCTCCTTTTCTCGACAGGGGTGATAGCTTAGCAGCCCAACTATGAGTCGGATGGCTTCATTGTCTATGTTATCATTCAGGTATTGTCTTATCTGGCCCCGCGAGTGTTGACTCTCATGAAGAGGGCACATGTCCACCGGCGGCACGATGCAACACAATGATCACTTGGGCTAAGAAGCCTGTCGGTCCTAGGGCCTAGGCGTTCCATTGCATCATGCCATCTCGGGCTCGAACGTCGGGAAACTCTCCAATTCAGATTTTCATCATAGTTGTCCCGGTCAAAGGGTATCCGAGTTACACATGGACGGGCTTCCAAGGTGTTCCCGGCTCCGGCGGCCGGAATTCCCGCCCCGTCTCTGGGGTATTCTGGGGATCATCACTAAGCCTCCTTCCCAAGACAGGTATAGTACCAGCAACATTGAATTGCTTCGGTTGGATCTTTAGGTTCGGCATATTGAGACGGCATTGTTGATTGTCTTGCTAGTGGTTGGTTTTCCTGCAGAGTTGTGCCGAACCGGTGATTCCCCGTGGAAGGGTTTGCACGATGAGGAGACTCTCTCCGCGATGCCCTCCATTCCCTGCTATACATGTGAAGGAGCAGATGAATAACCGTGGCATCTCTCATGTTGTATGAAGGCTACAGTCAGGTCACTGGCAGGGATCTAGCTCAATGACTAGAGGTGCGTTTCTCCTGACTTTATGAAGTACTTCTTAGGTAGGGTGGCAAGTCCCATGAACCAAAGATTTTACCTGCGCAGTCAGTGACATGGCTGTAGTCTTCGCACAGCAAAGGAGATATCAACCGAATATGAGGACCGTCCCTATCTTCCTTCACCTACTTGCCTATTAACTCGATGTGCTCGCTCTACCTCCCGAATGTTAGACGTTGCTTTTCTATGACTAGTCTTTGTAATTGACATGATGGGACCGTCAAGTTCGTCGAGTCAATCCCAGTCATGAACTCACAGAGCAGCCCACCTGGCACGAGGACACGGCAAGAAGTCCTGTATTAGAAGGCTGTCTATTCCTGAACCTTAACAATCAACTGTTGCTTACAGTTCTTCTCTCCTATCTTCTTCTATTATCTACCGATTCAGCATCCATTTCATACGTCATGGGGTTAAGCAAGCTCATATCCCTTGTGGGTTTGGCTTTGCTTCCAAGTCTTACGCAAGCTGCTTGGAACCACGATGACTACATGAAGAGTCCTGGCCCGGAAGAGATTCCTAACCGTGAGTCCCGACCGTATACCGTGACCGGAGCATCTTGACTAACAGGATTCCAGCATATGCCACTGGTCTGGGGTGGGAAGAAGCATTTTCCCAGGCTTCAGAGTTTGTTTCTCAGCTGACCTTGGAAGAAAAGGTACAGCTTGTCTCTGGAACCGAGGGGCCTTGCGTTGGTAACATTGCGCCCATCAATCGCCTGAATTTCTCGGGGCTTTGCATTCAAAATGGACCTATGGCTCTAGAGCAAGAAACTTATACTTCAGTGTTTCCTGCCGGTTTGACCATAGCAGCAACATGGGACAAAAACATTGCCTATCAAAGAGGCAGACATATGGGCGATGAGTTCCGCGGAAAGGGCTCGCACGTCATCCTCGGCCCTTCTGCTGGCCCTCTTGGCCGCCACACCCTCGGTGGAAGAAACTGGGAGCGGTTCTCACCGGATCCCTATCTGACGGGTGAGCTCTTTACGGAAACCATTCTTGGTATACAGGACGCTGGGGTTCAGGCTTGTGCCAAGGACTATATCGGTAACGAGCAGGAGACAAAGGACAAGGAACGCCAAGAACAAGACGGTCGAGAGTGTCTCGTCGAATATTGATGACAGGACTATGCATGAGCTGAATCTTTGCCCGTTTCAGCAAGCTGTCCGAGCTGGTGTTGCCACGGTGAGTATTCAGCTCGTAGGGTACTTTCGCTTCAGCTGATCAACAACGTCCACCAGGTCATGTGCAGGCAGCCGGTACAGTCCTTCTCAAGAATATCAATAACACGCTTCCGTTGAAATCGCCCAAGAGAGTCGGAATCTTTGGAAATGGCGCCGGAGATTTTGTTAATGGAATGTCGTATTGGGTTTTCAACGGAGTCGGCAATTACGAGTACGGCGTGCTTGCGGCAGGCGGTGGATCTGGATCTGGACTCTTTACTTACGTCGTGAGCCCTCTCGAAGCGATCAAGCAACGTGTCGGGTTAGATGGTAACCTACTCCAATACGTGTTGAACAATATTGCTATCATCCAGGATGACAGCCCAAAGTAAGGCCAAAACCAGACTGGCGAAGTTTAATGGATCGCTAATCAACCACAGCATCGCCGCCCTCTTGCCAAGCCCCCCTGACGTTTGCTTGGTGTTCCTAAAGAGCTGGGCCACAGAGAACGAGGACCGCACAAACCTCCACGCAGAGTGGAACGGCGACGAGGTAGGCGAAAAAGATTGCTTCTTACTGTCCCAACACGGTTGTCGTGACTCACTCGGGTGGGATCAACTTGATGCCCTGGGCGGATCATTCCAACGTCACCGCCATCCTGGTGGCGCATCTACCAGGCCAAGAGGCCGGGAATAGCATCGTCGATGTTCTTTGGGGTGATGTTAATCCTTCCGGTCGCCTTCCTTATACCATCGCCAAGGAAGTGTCGGACTACTCCTTCGCGCCTATCACCAACTCGACCGAGCTACTCAATTCGGATGATCCAAACGCGTGGCAGGCAGACTTTACTAAAGGGCTTTTGATTGACTACCGTAAGAACACCGTGCAGAAATATTATCCCAGAGCAACGTTTTCTATCGCAGATAGGCCACTTTGACTACCACAATATTGACGTTCGCTATGAGTTTGGATTTGGTTTGTCTTATACCACCTTTTCCATGGGCAACGCCACTGTGAACCCTCTATTTACTGGGACTCTAACTGCCCAGCCTCCAGCAGCTCAAACCGTGCCTGGAGGCAGCCCGAACTTATGGGAAGCCCTCTACCAGGTTCAAGTTGCTGTTAAGAACGACGGCGCTATTGCTGGCTCTGCGGTACCGCAGCTCTACCTCGCACTTCCGAGTGTGTCCGCTCAAGGCAATACTCCAAAGTCTGTTCTACGAGGCTTTGGCAAGGTTTACTTACAGCCGGGGGAAACCAAAACGGTCACTTTTTGACTTGACACGGGGGGATATTAGCTCCTGGGATGTCATCTCGCAGCAGTGGATCATTGGGGAGGTAGAGGTACAGGCCCATGTTGGTTTTTCGAGCCGCGATTTCCAGGCCACGACGGCTTTCAATCCAATCATAGGCCATGATTGAACCCTCTACAGTTGACCATGGTCTTGACATGTTCTGTGTGTACTTGGTGTCACTCTCTCAGAGTAAATAGTTGTACATTGGCGGATCTGGAATCGAGGACCAGAATAGTGACTTGAAAGATGAATCTAGCACATAGACAGTCGACCTTAGGCGATGGGAGATGTCTTACAGTCTTTAGTCGTATGCAATAGAAAAGAATGGGGAAAAAGGCCACTATGTTAGCATTGAGATATGATGCTATAAAGTGTTGATATTATGTTCTTTGTTATAGTTGGAGCCGGGATAACCGAGCTGGAAGATCGAGACAGTTGGAGAGGCTCTTATTGTCGATCTGAGGCATAAAAATAGAAAAGATCATGATACTGCAGTAAGCGATTCCGTCTCCATTGCAACCTCAACAACCTGACGTCAGATTTTAGACCCTCTCAGCCACGACTCCTTAACCTCACCATATTAATTACCAATCCTCTGCTCTTCGCCAAGAAATCTATCTCAACTCCCATCAATCTTTTCATCCCAATTCATTCTACAATATTATCCTTCGCAAATATGGCATCCTCACTTACCGGACTTGACTCTGTCAAACACCTCATCAACTCGGACGTGTCTACCGAAAGACCGTCGCGCTGGTCTGACACGAACATTGATCAACCTGCTCTAATTCTCACCCCCAAGACAGAGCAAGATGTCCAGGCTGCTCTTCGTGTCGCCAAAACCAACAACCTGACCGTCGTCGCCAGCGGTGGGGGCCACGGGACCTTTGTCACCGTGAGCCCCAACACGCTATACCTAGACATGAAGGAGTTCAAAACCATCAAGTTGAACAAGGAGAAAGGAACTGTTCGAGTCGGTGGCGGTGTCGTTACTGGGGAGTTGTCCAAGACCTTGGCTAAAGACGGCTTCTACACTCCCCTTCCCAATTCCAACGCTGTTGGAGTTGTGGGATGTGTAATTGGAGGAGGCAATACTCCGTTGAATGGTCTTCATGGATGGATGGCTGATATTGTCGTCTCGCTCCGTGTCGTTACTGCTGCAGGGGACATTCTCGAAGTCAGCTCTTCATCAACTGGCAAGGAGCTCACCCTCTTCAATGCCCTTTGCGGAGCGGGACATGGACTATCAGTCATCACATCCATCGAGACATCCGTCTATCCTATTGCCGATCTCAACATGCCCGAAGGCAAGGTTTGGACTCGCTCGCTTGTATTTCCGGTCTCAGCCATCGACACTGCTGCACAGTTGTTCCTAGATCTTCTACGTCCTCCCCCGGCCGCGAGCATGACCCTTCTAGGTATGCGCAGCCCACCAGGCACTCCAGCAGCAGGAGTCCCCATCGTCGTCCTAGGATATTCCTACTTTGGTCCCGCCGAAGAAGCCGAGAAACATGCTTCTCTCCTCTTCCAGGAAGACCTTGTCGACAAAGCCATCATGGCGACCACACTGCTAGTCCCTAT
Organism: Fusarium oligoseptatum; assembly: GCA_003946995.1. Lineage (NCBI taxonomy): Eukaryota > Fungi > Ascomycota > Sordariomycetes > Hypocreales > Nectriaceae > Fusarium > Fusarium oligoseptatum. The sequence continues at coordinate 36,606 of NKCK01000072.1, read as the reverse complement.
GGAAAACATCAACGATAAACTTGATCCTCTAAACACACATGGTGGACACAAAGCAATTGCGTCTTGTCGTCTAGAAAAGACAAACATTGAAGCCATCAAGAACGCTTTTCAGCTTTGGCTTTCAGTCACGACAAAGTACCCTGATTCTCAGAAGAGTCCCCTGGCACTCTCTTCTCTCAACAGTACGAAGCCAACAGAGCTAGGTAAAGGATCCGCCAAGTTCGTGGAGGGACGGAACAGAGATATTTCAGCTCAGATTGTGACCATCTGTCAGAAGGAGGAGACAATGGCCGCTCTCACGGGGTTCATGGACGACACAGTCGCTGAACTCAGGAAGGGTGATCCAGGGGTTGTTCCGAGGAGTTTCCCGAACAACTTGCGGTTTGGGATAAACTTGGAAGAGATGTTTGACAGGGAGAGGCTGGCGGAGCTGAGAGAGGTCAAGAAGTTGTGGGACGCTGATGGTCTTTTTTGGAGTCCCTTTGAAGCCTGAAGCTGTGATATTCCAGCGTAGGCTGATGAGGCTTCGTTACCTTTGATCTGTTTGCGAGTAAACGCGGATATAGGTATATTATTAAGTTGAACCACGATATTGTAGAAAACCTGTGATAGATATCCTCGTCTATTCCACACACTTCATATCCAGGCCTGTTTCCTGAGCAAGCAGCCCCATAAGGGACATTTAAACGTATGGTAAGATCACCCTCGCTTCAAGCGCGGGTTCACGATGGGTGGCAGATCTGGTTCGTCTGGCATTAGGTTAACCGAATCGTCGCGGCAGCATCGACTTACCATTAATATCATTTCCGTCAAAGATATCAAGTTGACCAGGATATTGAGCCCCCCAGACAGGGTTGCTGGACGTAAAGGTGGATGTGCCCAGGCCATGGTAATCTATCAAAGGATCCACGTAGCCGAATCCATTCTGAAGTCCACGGGTTTCCAGACAGTTCCCCTCGAGCTGGCCACTAAAGGTCATGGCAGCGAGGTCATCATCTTCCGCTGAGGTTGCGTACTGGGGTTCCATCATCTGGTCGAAAGAATCCTGCTGGGTGGATGCATCATATGTGAACGGTTCTAGTTTCAGGAAATTCGAGCCCGAGAATTCGGGCAAGATAGGAGTCGGGGGCGAAGGGCTCTTAGATAGCTTAGGCGTGGCACCATAGTCGCTAGCCGGTGCAAGAAACGCTGAGCTGCCCAAATCAAGAGTTCGTCCTGTCTGGTCAGTCATGTAGGGAGTGTTGCTGTCTGTGTTAGAAGGAGCTTCAGATGCCCCAGAGTCGCGATGCACGGGGTCGACCCGATCTTGAACACGATCAAGAAGTCCACCGAGAAGCACCTCGAGGTGGCCAGCCTCATTCTTAGACATTCCTTCACATCTGGCAAGCTCAGACAGAATCTGGCCTCTCTCTGTATGCCAGCAATCACGAATGATGCTAATAACCTCCCCAATCACACTGCCCTGATGAGGGCTATGTGGTGGTTTCTCATCCTCGAACAGAATCCTCCAGATCTCATACCACTGCTCTGACGCAGTCAATGTCCTATCGACGCGGACCTTGAGGCGGTCCTGGGCCTGGGGCGATACGCGATGAGCTGGACAGGGCCGTGGTTGACATGTCCTGAGCCGGACATGTTCTTCCCAATCCTGACGGTGCTGAAACTCATCGAAGCAGAACGAACAGGAAAACTCGGCTGTGTGTCGTCGAGTGAGATGTTGCTTGACATCTTGGATGCGGTTCAGCGTGAGCGTTATGCAGTCCATGTGATGGGTTGGATCCCTTCTAAAGAACGGGCACGCCCAAGGTCCATTGCCCCCCAGCTCCTTGGTGACGACATCAGCTTCGCCCATAACACAATCCCCCTCCTGGTCGTGGTCGTCGCGAGATGCGCCCTTCCGGCTTCGCCTGGATGACTTGCTGACCGATGCCTGTTTAGTGCTTCGCCTTGGTGTTGCTGATCCTCTGGAAGATTTGTTTCTACCAGAAGAGGTAGGGGCCTGCTGCGCGGAGCTGGGTTTGTGGTCGTCTTGACGAGAGTCTACGCTGGAAGCGTCGTCTCGAGGTGAACCATCGCCGGCGATGCGACTACCCCATAAGCGCGACAATGGACCTGCACTCTCTGGCTGAATGCGACCGAATGCGGATGTGTACAAAGTTATTTGTCTCTGGAAGGAATTCCTCCCCCTCTGGTCATCTGCAGGCCATCCTGGAGGAGGCATCGGAGCAGATCGATCTATGTCGGCAGCACCGAGGAGATCATAATCAGATACTGGAGCATTCAAGCCCAACGATCAGCATCCGTGACAGTTTCAACATCTGGAACCATCTTACACGTATCTTCCCCATCGGGCGGTATTGGGTGTTTGTCACTTGTCTCGGACGACGGTATTGTAATCTCGTCGATGGACGACGACGACGACGGCTGCGATGACTGACGCTTTGCGTCGCTTTCATCCCCAGCTACAATTATCTCGTCCCGCATGTTAAACTTGTCCCTGTTGAATATCCTCGACCTCCTAGCCTTTGCAGAATGACCAGTGTATCGACTCGTAGTACGTGTGGATGCCATTGTCTGTGCAGCAGCGGCGGCGACAAGTGGGAAGGATTGGGGACTCGAGTTTAAGCCAGGCCGATTTCGTAAAACAGGTTGAAAAAGAAAAGAGATAATCTCCTTCAAGTGGCAAAAAATAATAATAAAAGCAGGTATTCAAGCCTCGGTAAGAGAAAGTAGGTTGAAAGTGGAAAAAAGAGAACAGGAGGGACGCCTTTTCCCTGGTGCTGGGGGTGGGCAGTAAATCAGGCTGGGGTGGACCACAGGGAGGGAAGTACCGTACCTGAGGAGTTGGGTCATTACACTCCTTTATGCAAGGAAGGATAAAAACATGCATTAACACTGGAGATTTTGTGCTTCCCCCTTCTATTACAGGTAACATGCTACTAATTCTGACACAGGAGAGAGTTGTGTTTGCTACCGTCATATTTACGAGGTAAGGATTGCGGCTTCGTCTTACAGGCATGGAAAAGCAATACTCGATTACGCTCGAGATCATCAATTAAAATGGCTAAATCACTACAGAGTACGCTCATCAGAAACACACGGGCAGCCACACCGTCACTCCAGAGTTCCCGTCCTGCAGCCTCCTATTAAACATCACCCTTTTCCGAACACCACTTGCATCACAAGACTGCTTGCCTCACTCTTCTGCCTATTGCTTCGCCTTCTTGGCGGACGCCTCGGGGTGGTGTGGGCCTGCTGCGGCCGCTAATCAGTCTGCCTTGAATGTCGAGACCGGGGTCTGACAGCCAGTCTTTGATCCGCTGCTTGTACTCTTGCTCCGAGGGTTGCTTGTTCTCCCATGGGTTTGAGCCGCTGGGCGACCTTGTGTGAGTTTGGGGCGAGATGTACTCGGTGAGGACTGGACTAACCTTTTTTGTGTTGCTGTGGACATTTTTGTGAATGTGCACCGAGATCTTGGTGTTTCGTTGGGTGCTCTTTGTGAGATACCCTGGATTGAAGCTGAATGACAGTTACAAAGTCAATTCTTGATCATGCAATATCAATAGTCTTTCTACGAGATATACAAAGATTTTATAGATCAAAGTCCTCTAATTTTACTCTAATTTTCTTCCCACAGTTGAGTGGTTTACTGCTCAGCTGTGATGGACTCTCGCTCAATGGTGGGAGATTCGACTTAAAACCCAGCACCGTAGCTAACAGACACAACACAAGATCCGGCTCAAGGCTTTTTCCCGTCTCTCTCTTCAAGGTATAGCTACGGTGTTTATCCCATCTGTGTTAACACATACCAAGTCTAAAACGACGCCTTGTTGGCGGGGTTCGCTCAACATCATGTCTCTCACAGCTGTGATGACAGGGGTGTTCACCTGGTGCGCCCAGTAGCGTACGCGCGTTCTTTCAACTGTGAGAATCACAGCTGTGAGGCCAATAGCGTCTCTCAACCCGCCATAACCAACAAGTCACACGGGCTCTCAATAAACACATTCGTGATGGTTACGCCCCGTCGGATAAGGGACTGAACCCCTTGCCGTCACTTCCGCGGCAAGTCAGCCTTGATCTCGAGTCTGCCAGTTCTTAAAGGTGAACATTTCGCCGCAAATTGATTTGTAGTAGGCGAACGAGGTTGTTCGCCCAGGGTGGTTCGCCCACAGGTGTGCGATGTTTTTTTTTTACCAGGTGCTTGAAAAAGGGAGGGGGGAAGGGGACTCAGCCTCCAGCATGTACATAGATGGTTGGATAATCGATCACGCCTTGTAATAAATTCACTGCATTGTTCTCTTTTCGAGGCGAGAGCACGAGTTTATACTTCTAGTTTTTCTCTTTATCTTATTAAAAACTCCGGCTGGCCTCAAAAAAAGACTCCGTATCTTCAACTTTTTCATTCGATAACGATTATTCTTTTGTGGTACAACGAACGCGGCTGTTTCATTTGGCAAACATTTGGCAAAAGCCACAATGTACCTTTCCGCCGCATTTATGCAGCTGTTAAGGGCCCCCGACGAGGACTCGGGCCCATGTTCATCCCTCATTATTCAACACTCGTCAATTAACCTTCCATATCGGAGTCGTCATATTGTCAACACCTTCAAGCAATCTAGATCCAAGCCTCTGACGCCGTCTACCTGCAACAATGGCAGAGGAGGAGGGGATGATACGGGACAGTGCCTTGCAGTCCCTTATCCTGACCCATCTTTCTTCTATGCCCAGTGCCAGTTAACTGTAGACGGTCATGGTATGTTTCATCTTGACCATTTGGACCCCCTAGGGAACTTTGCTTAACCGCCATCGCATCTTAGTTGTTGACTGGGATTTTGCCAATTTATCGACCTTTTTGGCCCCAGTCTCAGTCAACGACATTAAGCTGTTAAGCAGTTCAAACACCCTCCCACCATGTTCATCGCAGAAAGGAAACCCACCATTCCCACCTTGGTTCTTGGCTTTCTTTCTGTTGAAGCTATTTATTCTCCAATGCCTTGGAAACGAGTTACATCCCTCATCATCAAACCCCTATGGTACGAAGCATACACTCTCATTCGGCAACGACCAAGGCGGCAGCAACAAAAAGTCACGACAGGATGATGACGACGACAACGATTATCCCTATTACCCAGACGACTACGGCGACAATGAGCACAACGATAACAATGACGGAGAAACACCCGACGGGGAACGTACCGCCAAGGGAAAAGAGAAGGAAGAACCTCTCTATTGCTGCGCCTTTTACAAGCTCGACCCGGTCAAATACAGAAAATGCGGACATCTCGAGATCAAATCAGTCGCCTACTTTTTACAACACATCATCCGTCAACATTTACTCGAAGATAAATATTACTGCGGTAACTGCCGTACCGGCTGGCCCAAGGATGGCAGGAACTCTGACAGACTATGGGAAAACCACACACGGGCGGGAACCTGTCAAAGGGCCACTCTGGAGGAGTCGGGCAAGCTTCTACCTGAGGAACACCGTCAACTGAAGAAGAAACTCAAGGAGAAGCCGGTCGGCAGCGAATTCGATCGGTGGTATAGGGTTTGGGGGCAGCTGTTCCCTAGACACAAGAAGCCCAAGACGCCATATCTCAGCAATGAAGCTGAAGAGATACAGGCCAGCAATGTCCGCAGATTGCATGGCTCCCTAAAGGAGGAGTTATCCCAAATGTCACCAGGACCTGAACGGGACCGAATGGAAGCGTTTGCTCGTCGCGTTATCGAGCGTACGTTCCCGGCATACGCCAGACAAGGTTCCGCGAATGCCGGACCCTCTACACCTCGCGTCCCCCCACAGGCGACAAGCCGTGCCAGGGCCCCGACCACGATCCCGACATCCACATCCGCACCGGCACTCCGTCCTGCGGGACCACTTATGAACGCCCGGACGCCGACCGGTCAACTGGCCCCACATCACCGGCAATCGCCAAATACCTCCGATCGACGTCCCCGATCAACCGGATTCCTTACAAACCCTGGCCCCATGATGAACCAGGAACGTATAAGCACTAGACCTCCAACGAATCAGATGATGATGAACCCTGCGCCCGCCTATGCGATGTATCATGGATTTACGAACGCAGGACTCCCGGTAGATCCCCAACGGATGAACACAGGAGGATTCCGGGGAAACCCTGCGCCCACGATGAATTCTGGAATGATGAACACAGCAGGCGCTAGATACCGGAGAATTCCTGAACAGACCAACCTTGGACAGATGAACTATGGGACCCCGACTAATCCTGGAAACCCGACGAGCATAAATCCTAGCGTTTTGACCATCCCTGGACCGTCCAACCCAGGACCCTCGACCAATCCCCCCTTAGCCACTCCCCCATCGAATTTCAACACAACCCAACACCACAACATGACCTCCTTCCAAAATAACAATTCAAACGGATTAGACCTCGCAGCACTTGAATCCGACATTGATGCCGGAGTTACCGCCTACCTCTCCTCATTACAAAACCCCCCCGACACTGACGACGACTACCCCGAGACGGTTCAAACCCGGTTCCAGAGGATATAATAATGAACATCGACCATCTTTCAACAGGGCACGATGGTGAAAACGCAGCGATGCATTTTTTCTTTCTCTTCTACCACTTTTGATAGGGAAGGAAGGGATAGATAAAAAGGGTACAAAAAGGTGATGAGGCGTTAAATGGATTAAATGAATGTCATGTTATTGAGTTGAAGTTATGTAAGGTACTTGGGTATACTATACTACTACAGTAGGACTACTGCATTAGGATGAGAGAAGTATCGCCTTGGACAGGCATTGAGCCTCCATAGATGATGAGGTTATCGTCTGGTTAGAAGCGATTTGATCGATTTGACAAACAAAGCGTAAAAATTAAATAAATAAACAAAAACTGTACATAACCCCCCTCTCCCTATCTTTTCTTGTACTCAAAAGCACAATTCTACGTAAATATCCTAACAACCCATCAACGACAATACGAATCAGCCTGCTTCTCGCACCTAACACACCACAACGTCTCAACCTCAAGCAAATTAACAGTCCCCCCCCTATCATCCCTAACCAACACAGGCAACGGCTCAACAATATCACACTCATCACAGATGAGAGGAAACTCATTACCCTCAATTCCCTTGCACCTAACGCACCACCCAGGTCCAAGATGCATAGTCTTGGAAAGGTTCCCATCTTTTCTACGCTCCAGCTCGGGGAGACATACCTGGCATACGTCTAGGTATGCATCGGGGATGGACTTTTTATTCGGGTAGAGGATCTTTGTGCAGGGTCGGCAGAGGTTTGAGACGCCGGTAAAGTCTTTTTTGCAGTTTGGGCAGGTCTTTATTGGGGGTGGGATTGCGGGGGCTAGGAGACCTCGTTGACGGCATCGGGTGAAGTAGGTTCGGTTCTCTTCTGGCATGCTTGGTTTGGTTGGTTGTGACATCTTACCTGATGGGTAATCTAGATTGTGATGTGAGTTGATTAGCTTGTTTCAAGTGAGATGGGATTGATGGCTTGGAAGTGATGTTGGGTTCTGAATGAACCAAGTTCTGAGAACTGTCCTATATAAACACATTTCAACGCAGAAAATTCTTCTCAAGTACCTATTGCATATTAGCGAATAACCAATAAATCAAAGAACGCAATGTGGTTGCGACGAGATATTGTCTTTGTCCCTCAGACTTGTTCAGCAACCACCACCTCACTGAACATCACCAGTCGCCTTTCACCACATGCCTTGTCCACTCAAAGACTCGAAAAAAGAAATGTTATCGATTCATATTTACTGCTTCCGAGCAGCCAATGGCCTACTCCCTCATCGTAAGTCGTATCTTCGTTCTATCGTCGCCATAGGTTCTAGGTATCCCTCACCAAAACAAGCATCCCATCAAACGCATCAACTCCTAAAGCGCCGGTCCATCCCACTGCTCGCGGCGCAGGCGCACGTACCAAGATTGCTTGTGCGGGAAGGAAATCTGCTTCTCCCGCGAAAAGCCAGTGAACTCGAGTCGTTGCAAGAACCTAGGCATTGTTAGAATGGCACTCATTCTTGTCAAAGGGGACTTACCTCGCATTGTCCACTCTTGGCTCGAGACAAATGTTCATTGTTCGATAGTCCGAAGTCAAACACCAATGAACCAGCCCTGTTAACCAGATTGGAACACGTCCTCTGGCCCATTCCTCTCCAATCAAGACATGGAGACCCCGATCCCAATCTCCAGCATCACTTCCCAAGTGCTGACCCAGAATATCCTCCTTTACCCAGTAAATCTCAAAATACCCAAAAGGCACACCATCCCATAGTCCAATCACAGGGAAAGAGTTGGTCGAGTTCAACGAGTTAGTGAGGAATTGAGGACTGTAGTCATTCCAAAACGCACTCACACGCGGCTTACCCATCCACATCTGCAGAAGAGACGTGTCGCTAAGCGCAGACAAGTGAGCCTGCTCTGGAGGCTTAGGTCCAACGGGGCCTAAGTATGGCACTGGGTTGGGCGAGATGGAAGCAACTCTGAATGACAAGTATTGTCCAACACTTGGAACGAACCGAGTATAAAAAGACTTCTCCCATCCTCGGCGGCTTGGGTCGCATGGGGTGCCGAATATTGTTTGTAAAAACATACTGCAAAGGCGGCGGAGGATAGTAAGTCGGCAGATGAGAGCTTGAAAAGAATGGCCCGATTGGGAAACTCGGCACCGACACCATCGAGGTCGGCATAGGACCCCCAGGAAGATCCGTGTCTAATCGCCCATATGACGAATGAGGAGAGTGTCGCGGATACGTCTTGTGGAAAGGCGCCTGGGATTCACCTCGAATTGGAGAACCCGGACGGCTACCAATAGGCGATCCAGGGATCGAGTCAAAGTTTCCAACCTTGTTGGGCTGCAGGGAGAAGAGAAACAATCTCCCCGGTAGCTGCCAGAACATGCGCCTCGACACAAACATGTTGGACCACCCATCACTGTTGTCATCCAGACTCGTGCCAACAGCACTATCGGCAGACGCAATCAGACCCATGCGCTCGAGCTTGGGGATGAGGTTGCGTCCCCGGAGCACGCCATCCCGCTTGATATTGATCCTCCACTCGCCCCGTGGCTTGGCCGCGTGCGGCGTGAGCTTTGCGGCGTCGGCAGGGACCTGGGGTGCAGGCTCGGGCTGGTGGAAGTACCAGTAGAGCGTGATCCACAGCATCATGGCGATCTGGCGTGTGGGGCTCGCCGCGGGCTTGAACTCGGAGCTCGAGGGGTTCGCGATGGAAGAGATGAAGAGGTTGTCGCCTTGAAGTGTGGGCTTGGCGAACGAGTGAATATGACGCTTCACGCTGCGCGTAGCCGACGACGATTCCCCGTCGAGGGCGACGCCGTTGCCCTCGTTCTCGGGTCCTTGCTTCTCGACATCGTTATCAGCCTTATCCTCCGATGTAGGATCCGCGTCCGAATCGGCATCGGTTTCGGTCTCGGTGTTGAGGACGACGGTCCATCCGATGGGGAAAGCGTTGTGGTGGGTGTTGAGCTCGTGGCTCTTGAAGCCCAGTCCAGCAAAGACAGGAGTGACGGTAAATGTCTGGCCATCAGGCAGACGAATGACTTGGGGCGCCATCTTTCTAGGTAGTTCCGATCTCCGTTCCGACTTGGTCGGTTCTGCGGGGGGGTTCTCTTCCGGGCTTTTTAAGCAGCTAACGCAGTGCTGGATGAGGACTCAAAGAGGGGAAGCTCCGAAGCTCGCTGGGACATTGCTTCTGGAAGACGTCGAGAACAGTTCCAGAAGACTGCCTCTTCCGGTCACATGCTGACCTTGGACGAGGCGATCGTGACAAACGCCAGAGAAATGGTTGGACGCTGCAGTGGAGTTGGGAGAGACGCTTTTATGTGGTTGTTGGTGGGATGAGTGGTGGGTGGTGGGATCTCAGGCGCGGGATGGAGTTGAGGCGCGCACTGTACCACCACTCAAAAATTTGGCTTGGATACAGTGTGAACATTGCATATCTTACTATTATGATACGTCATCCCACACATCAGCCCACGGACCTGGAATGCTTCTCACTCATGAATCAATCACAAGACAAATTGCCCACCTAGATCGGTCCGGCAAAGCAAGTAACAAAAACGTAAAATCATGAGAGTCATCATTATTCCCTAATTTGCAGCCGATTTATGCGTCACTCTGGTTCCTTTCCCACGTTTCTTATCGCTAAATGCTCCCTCGCAATGCCTCGTTCAATCTGTTACACAGCCCAGCTTGAGTGCCTCACCACTAACAAGCTATCTTCACCCTCCACCACCAAAAGCCATTGTCTGTTCTAAACTTTTTCAGCTTCGCCATGATCTGATGGTTTACTTTACAGGCTCTATCTTGTGCCTAAGCGTTCGACACCATCTTACTGCTTCTTCTTGGCTTCTCTTGGCGGCTCATCGTCGTTCTTCTTGGCCGCCTTGGTGCCGTCTCTACCCTTCTCCTCTTCCTCAAGCACCTTCTTCACTTCCTCACCACCAAGGTCCTTGTTCTCATCCCAATCAACATCGTATTCGCTCGCCACCACCTTGATCTCATTCCGCAGAGTGTTGGCCTCATGCACTAGCTGTTCCCACTTTTGCTGGTTGAAGCCACGCTCTTGGTACAGCGCAGTCTGGCGCTTCGAGACCGTCACCTTCATAGCGGCCTTGTAACTGAGATCCTTGCTGATGTAGAGGAACCACAAGTAACCGCCCATGATGGTCGACAGGCCTGCTAGGTATGTCACGGGCTCCACCAGATCCCATCCCCATTGCGTGTGGAATGTAACATAGTAAACAACCCCCCACCATCCAGCCAGAGCCGCAAACCCTCCCTGCGCAAGCCTGTGGGCTCCTTGATGAGCAAGCGCGTCGCATTCATTCTTGACCTTGGCCATGGTATCAATGTCGCGAGACATGCGCCTTAATCGCATGCGCATGTAGTATGTGCGGTCTCTGAAGCTAGGAACCGCGACTCGGAGCTCTTTGCTGTAGCCCTCAATGTCAATGGCAAACTCGCGTCCTCTGGCTGCGTCTCGAATAAAGTCGCCGACCTCGGTGCTGCCACTCCAGCGCACCCAGTTGGCCTCCTTACGAGAAGGACCTTCATGGCCAAGTCCAGAATACGAGGCAACGTTGGCCCCATTCTTGTTGTCATCTTTTTTCCCATGTTGCTCTTCTTGATCTGCTTCGGCGCGGAAGACAATATCGGGGAGCTTCTCGCGGCCCTTGTAATGTACGGGGGGGATCTCAGCCTGAATGAGCCGCTCCAGGTAGGACAGGGGTTGTTGAGGATGGACAAGCAGCGCTAATGGCTCGACCGTGTCATCCGCATCTTTTACATCTTCGCCCACTGGTCTATTGACATGTTCTTGCTCGGGGTGGAACGGCATCGGTAGGATTAGTTTAAGGAGTCGGGTCGGTGTTGTTAGAAGACGGCCTAGGTTCGTTAGCATCTGCTCGATCGAGGCATCGTAGGTATGTACCCTTGGTCATGTCCTCCTTCTTGGGAAGATCTTCTTCACCAGCCCCCGTCTCGGCGTTACTATCCATTCTGTGCCATGGTCGGTCATTTTCCAGCGTTTGGGCGCTGGTGCCAGAAGTGACCTTGCGCACTTGTCTCCTGTGTGCCTGGTCGCTCAAGTCCTCATCTTTAGTTGCAGCTTGCTCCTGCTGGGAGTATTTTGATGTCGTGAATGCTCGTGTGAAGGGCTTCTGGACTGTTTCGCATCTGCAAAAGTTTGGAGAGAAGGTTTGGGTTGGTAGTCGCGTGCGCAGAGTTGGAGAAAGGCGCAACGTCGCGCGTCTTAGTGCATGGTTCATCTTGGAGGTGATTCTGGAGGAAAGGATGAGGACAGAGAGATAGAAGGTGAACAGTCTGACAAAGATAAATGAAAAGGGACGTGTGAAGTGGAAATAAGATTATTTACAGGTCTTGGTATCACTTGGCCTTTCTATTCACGGCCGTCGCAAGCTGTTCAGCTCAACTTGGCAGAGGCATCCATCGAGGGTCATGACGTCAGTATCCGCGGTAGCTAATAGCTCTGTCCCTGGAACCATCATTCACCAAGCTTCTGATTGGCCGTGTCTTGAACGTGATCTTCCTTGTTCCTGGGGATTCCTGGTGTCATTTCCGTCAAATGTGTTGGGCCAATTTTTGTTCATCTACTGCTGGTTTCTGTCTCGAAGTGGCCATTCCTCCTTATGCGGATCAAGAAATGAACGAGACATCAAAACTGCACAGCCCGTGCCTCGCTATCCATCGTCTTTACACTCATTCCTTGCTTTGCTCAATATCCTTTCGCGTCCATCACGGACCGATTCAACTTCTGTGCACCGCGACAGGACCGAAATATCCCGCCTCGGCGTGGGTGAGATGAAGCGCATTGGTAGCCTGAGAATGTGCGACACCATGTTTATGATCACGATAGCCTTTCCTCTGCAGATCCTATCTAGCATCAAATAACTCTGTACTTTATCAAGTACTCGTCTAACTTAATGTCTTTCCAAAAGCCCTGAACGTTAACAGAGGTCAACGTGAGTGTACCATCGATCAGCCATTCACCTAGCTTCCCCTACAGAGACATTTGAGATAGCGTCCATGTGTCCAGCACTCAATATCAAGCTTCGGTGACTTACGCAGATGTAGTTCCCAAATTAATAAGCACTATCCGACGGTTAGACACCTAGGAAGCATCACGAAGGCTCAATTGGTGAAAGGAATCCAGGTAATAATCATTCACCAATCCTCATGAAGCAATCCACTTCTCTGTCTATAGCCACCAAAAGTCAAGTCGCCAAAGAAACCGATGCAGTAACCATTTACCAACTCCAAGAAGTATGCCTCTTCGTCCAAAAACCACCAGATAGGCCTCTCTCTGAGCCGGTCTAGGTGTAGTCGAGAGCGCGCAGGTCCCCAGCAGTCATTGCACCACAGTGGATGAGTGACTCTATCGTCTCCTTCCTGATCTGATCCCGGGTGACCCTCTCCTCCTCTTCCCGGGCTTGTCTCGTCTTTTGCATCCGAGGCTTTTCGTCCGACAGCGAGTGAAACAACCACGAGTTTTCATGCCCGGCCATTACTCGGATCTGCATGATCTCGAGCTTGGCTAGCCTTCGGTTCACGTTGTTACTAACGTGACCACTAAGTTGGTTGGGCTTGAACTTCTTCAGGTCTTTGATCGTCTGTTTGAAGCCCTTCTTCTGCTCTCGAGTCCAGAACCTGTTGCATCCCAGGGTGTTTGCCCATGCAAAAACATCCCGGTTGCGTCTCTTCTCCTCGACCCAGATATACGTGTCGAGGACCAGAAACTCATCATGCTCGTACTCCAACTCCTTGTTCTCTGTCTTAGTCGGGGTACAAGGATCGACGACTTTGATGGGAAGTCTATCTCCACCAGTCGTCATCATCATCAGGGGAGCTTGGGCTTGTTGCGGGCCAATAGAGTATTGGCTCACCATGGTAGGGTTCTGAGCCTCCCCTTGGGACATCTCACTCATCGACGGGGTAGACATGTCTTGGTATGGCGGTGCCGGGAGTCCAGGTTGGGAGGCCGAGCCTGATTGGCTACCCATAGATGAAGATCTGAAACCCATTGTGACAGGGGCTGCGTGGGAAGTTGAGAGTGAGTTGGTCTGATGTGAAAAGTGTTCGGTAGAGAACTTAAAGCTCCGTGTAACTTGAGAGAAGTGGTTGATAATTGTGAAGAGGGTAGAGCGTAAGTTGATAGTAAGCGTTCTTATGATAACAATCACAATTTTATGAAGAGTGTCGAGTCTTGAGTTGATGGAAGAGAGAGAAGAGAAAGACGACTGCCAGAGGATGTGGTAGGGGTTATATAGACAGTCCGATGCGACTTCCCATTCCCAATTGAAGTCTACTCAACGGTATTAGTAAACAAACAACAAAAGAAGGTAGATTAAGTCACCCGAGAGTTAATTGCAAAAGTATGTGATGCTGCGCCGAAAGGTTCACGGCCTCCTCTTCCATCACGAGGGCAGGGAATCCGTTCTTGAGGGCGGTGGTGACGGTCTTTAGCTCTTTAGTGGCGATGCCTCTCATTTCTTCTTCGTCGGTGATCTTAGGATCGATTGGAGACGGCGGTTGCTGTCAAGGCCGAAATGTTCGCTCGATTCTCCACGTCATAGGATACTTAGACATTCACACACCGCAGGCCAACCAGTCAAGAAGTTGCTTCTGCTCAACATACTCGTTTCAATTTCCTTCCTGTGTCGGTTGCTTTCTCTGGATACCTTCGAAACAAGTATAAACGCAATTCGCTTTCTTCTGTGTTGATGTTGGCCTCCACGCATGTCCAGCCTGACTTTGACCACAGTCGTGTCCCCATGAGGCCTAATTGTGATGGAGGCTTCATACTGAGGAGACAAATGTTTTCTTCCAGTTAAGAGCTACAGACAGCTTCACTCCTTCAATGATCATGCAGTATTGCTGAGGTGTTCTCCTAAGTTCTACAGGATACCATATCCCCTGCCTGGTTGACAGGGGGCTTGGTCAGAAGCCAGCCGTCAAGCAAGGTTCAACCGTAGAAGCCATCTGAGCTCACGTGGGCAAGTTTGGAATTGAATTGATCCCGTGGAACATGTCTAGAAGTATTAGAGTTAACTTTGTGGCACAATTGCGTGAGTGGTTAAGGGTGTGAACTCTACGAAAGATGGTCATGTTCAAGCAAGGTTAACTCAAACAAGCCTATCCAACTGTCTTCTACATCATTCGTAGACATCCGGATGGTATCATCATCTTGTAGCTACAGCAACATCGGCAGCAATGCCACGAATTGGTGCTCATGTGGCCTGTTTTCTGCTGTTGAAGCATGGTAATCTGGATAGACATAGCCGCGTGACTCGGGAGAACCTCAACGTCTTACATGTATGACGACGATAATCACCGAGCAAATATCGGAACCTGAGGATCACCTGCATGACCCCATCACCCAGGCTCAGCCGCATCCGCGAAAAAAGACAGGGATCAAATGGTTGAGGGGATTCGCGCATCACAAGCCCAGGGGTCCAATAGAGGGGTTGAACCCCGCACTAAGCCCATTCAGGCTACAACCTCTTGTATGTCCGCCGAGAGTTGCTCATCTCCAACTCTTCCCGACAAAACAAACAAGTCGGTGTAGTAAAGATTGCTTTTTCCTCGGGTCTTTTTGTTGTTCAATTGAAGCGAGTACTTGAGTTCTAAGACATTCTCTTTACCTCTAGTCATCTTCATTACCTCAGATACCCCCCCACCGAGACAAAATGGCCGACAACAAAGTCTATCGCGCAAGCACCACGGCGCCCGTCAACATTGCCGTTGTCAAGTACCTCTCCCGAGTCTGAATGCCCTCAGCAATGGATATCTAACCTTGAGCAGGTACTGGGGAAAGCGCGATCCCAAGCTCAACCTCCCCACCAACAGCTCCCTCTCCGTCACCCTCTCGCAAGCCGATCTCCGAACCCTCACGACCGCCTCTTGCTCCAACTCGTACACCAGCGGCGACAGCCTCACCCTCAATGGAGAATCCGCTGATGTCTCTGGCGCCCGAACTCAGGCTTGCTTCCGTGAGCTTCGTGCTCGTCGTGCCGCTCTTGAGGCTGCTGACTCTTCGCTGCCCAAGCTCTCAACCATGAACTTGAAGCTCGTCTCTGAGAACAACTTTCCCACCGCTGCTGGTCTTGCTTCTTCTGCTGCTGGCTTTGCTGCCCTTGTCCAGGCCATTGCTCTCCTTTACGAGCTTCCTGATTCCCCCTCGGACCTCTCGCTCGTTGCTCGACAAGGTTCTGGATCTGCTTGCCGCAGTCTATTCGGTGGCTACGTCGCATGGAGAATGGGAGAGAAGGACGATGGAAGTGACTCCAAGGCTGAACTCGTCGCCCCTGCATCTCACTGGCCCGAGATGCGAGCTCTCATCCTCGTCGCCAGCGCCGCCAAGAAGGGCGTCTCATCTACCTCTGGCATGCAGCAGACCGTCGCCACTTCTGGTCTCTTCAAGGAGAGGATAACAAACATTGTCCCCGCCAACATGGCATCCATGGAAGAAGCCGTCAAGAACAAGGACTTTGCCAAGTTTGCCGAGGTTACAATGCGCGAGTCCAACTCTTTCCACGCCACCTGCGCCGACACTTACCCCCCCATCTTTTACATGAACGACGTGTCTCGAGCCGCCATCCGCGCTGTTGAGGACATCAACACCAAGGCCGGCAAGACTGTTGCTGCCTACACTTTCGACGCCGGTCCCAACTGTGTTGTTTACTACCTTGAGGAAAAACGCCAACGCTGTTCTCGGTACTTTCTACCAGGCTCTTTCTGGCGTTGATGGCTTCAAGGAGAATGCTTCCAGCGCCAAGTCTTCTTTCGAGCTTGACGGTGGTCTCGCTGATACTCTGAAGGAGGGTGTGAGCAGGGTCATCTCTACTGGTGTTGGTGAGGGTCCTATCAAGACGGAGGAGTATCTGGTTGGAGAGGATGGCGAGGCTGTCCGACGGTAGATTTGGGATGAAAAGTAAATAATTCGAGAGAAATGATGATCCATATTGGGATAACACCGCATAAGATTCGAGTGTATTTGTCCAGGATCAAGAATGAGTGTGGTTGTACTGGAACCGCAGGCCGACCACGCAACGCGGCGAAGGGGATAGCATGACATCCAACTTGAGTATCCAAAGATTTGAAATATCCAATGGGTCAAACCAGCCACCATTGCCTGATTTCCTGAGTCTTAGTGATGAATCATGGGTCGGTATTCAGTTGATACCGAAGAGAGGGTTTACAGTTTCGTCTTGGCATCCATCCATGTCCACATGCACAAGCAGACAGAGATGTCCTCGCCATCAACATCACACCTTCCAAAGCCTTATAAGGAGGTTAAACCTGTCCTCCCCCAACCTAAAAGCACACACCAGTGCTCAGCGTGCGTCCTGGTCAAGTGGTAAAACTTCTCTTACAATCCGCTCCTATAAACTCTCTTCTTCTTCTCTCCGCTACCCTAAATCCACATCTGACCAGGCGCTACCTTAAAAAAAACCATCCACCTAAAAACCACTCTTTTTGGCTATTGATATCTTCAATTCCATTAGTTGTCCTTTCATAGATATGACGAGAATAATGGGCGTTATAGCGTACGGAAGTCCGTAGGTGTGGTAGTCGTCCTACAACTTGAGGTAACATCAACCGCATCACCATGGAAGTTAAGCCTCAAGAATCCGACCCATTACTTACGTAGCTGAGCTCGAACGGGAGTGGATGATTCCACAAGGAGAAAAAAAAAAAAAACCGCTATCTATTTTTTCCTGGTCATTTTTATTCCCCAAGGTTAGGTAAGTGTTTTGCTGTCCTCCTCAAACGGACAGCGCTGGCGGGTCGTCTGTGATTGTGTGAGACGACACTGTGCCACAAGTAACGCTTCTCCCTCCCAACCCCATCTCATCTCCTCCTCGCATCAACACCATCGCGATGGAAGGCCTCACAAAGCATCTCGGCCGCGGCGCGAAGTCGAAGTAATCGACCTCGACAAGTCAGGAAATGTCGCTCGTCGCTGGGTGCACATGCCCAACAACCGCGTACGTTCACCCACCACCACAGATCGAGCTACCGCTGACATTCACGATAGATCATCCGCAAGGCTAAGCCCAGTCTTTTCAAGCGCTCGATGCGCAAGATCCTCATGGACGCTTTCCTCCCAGTTGGATATCCTCATTCCGTCTCGGATGATTACCTCGCCTATCAATTCTTCGACTCTCTGCAAGCCTTCTTCTCCACCATCACGGCCCTCCTCGCAAACAGAGCCCTCCTCCAAGGTCTCGGTGTCGGAGATGCCAACTCATCCGCCACCTTTGCCATGCTTCTCACGGTCCTCAAGGATGCCATGTCTCGTGTCGCCACCATCATTTTCGCCCAGCAGTTTGGTCTTCGGATTGAACCTGATGCTAAGCGGTATCGGTTCTTGGCTGATTTGTTCAACGATACGGCCTTTTTCATGGAGTTGTACAGTCCCTACTTTGGGCCCTATGGAAAGATTCTGGCTCTTACTTCTGGTGAAGCTCTTCGTGCTCTTTGTGGTGTTGCCGGTGGTGCGAGCAAGGCTGCTTTGAGTGTTCACTTTGCAAAGCACGACAACCTCGCCGAGCTCAACGCGAAGGAGGCCAGTCAAGAGACGGCAATCGGCTTGATTGGCTTGCTCGTTGGTACATTCGTCGTCAAGCATGTTGAGGATCACACGAGCGTCGTTTATTTGATGACGGTTCTTGTCTTCGCTCATCTGTGGATGAATTATCTGGGCGTCCGCAGTGTCTGCATGAACGTTCTCAACCGACAGCGCGCCACAATCTTGTTCGAGGAGTATCTCAAGTCAGGAAAGGTTTTGACTCCCGGTGAAGTCGCCCGTCGCGAGAGCATCCTCTTCTGGAGTCCCATTGTCCGAAACCGACACGGACAGAGCATCGCACGCATCGAGATGGCCGATAGCTTCGGGAATGCCATGGGAGGTCAGGAAGCTCGCGTTAACATCGCCATCCTCGACGGTCTGATGAGCACCCTATTCATCTGGTCCCACGCAAGCAACAAGCACATTCCCATCAAGATCATGCTCTGGAAGGATTCCGAGGCCGTCCATGCCATTAGCGCTTGGTTCATGGCCATGGAGATTGCTTGGCAGATGGACAAGGGTAAGGGCTACACTGAGAGACTGGACCGCATTTTCTGTGGCAAAAGCTCTCGCCCTAGCAACTGGAACACTGAACCCAAGAAGGATGGTGATCAGATCGATGAGGATTACCAGCAAAAGTACGACAACCATGAGCTTTGGGATGAAATGATCGCCAAGGGATGGAACTTGGCATCTCAGGCCTTCGAGACCGACGCCCCTGTCCGCATGGCCATCATGGAGGAAGACAAGAAGGACCAGTGAAGATGCACAAACTGGTATGGATTACATGGAGTTTTGGAGTCAAGGAACAAGAGCACCGCCCCGAGCACGCGATGGATTTGTAGAGTAAAAAATACCCAGAGATACAGCTCAAGAGAGCTTTCAAAAATGATACATTGGAGATTTTGCTAGAGTCCCCCAGACTCGATACGCCTTTTTTCTATATGCCCTTCCATGTTGTACATTTTTCCCAACGCCCAAATTGATATCATTCATCATACAGCTTTTCATACAACGCATACACTCTCTTATGCCAGCCATGCCCATCTCATGGCTCGCATCTTGACACCCTCCCACGTATTCAACTTTGGCCGCACGTCCAAGTAGAAGCTAGGTCCGCCCTTGCCGTCTGGTCGTCCAGCGTAAAAGTCAATTACATAGTCAACCCGGGTGCCACAGCGGTCAATGACCCAGTCGTGTCGGTCAAAAGGCGCCGTGTAGCCAAGAATGGTGTTAATGCGGGCAGTTGGTGTCATGCGGTCCATCTTGTTGGCAAAGGACTCAAGCTTAGGTCCATCGCATCTTGAACAGTCAGTATTTCAGATAGAACAAGACAATTGGAGACTTACTTGGTACCCTTTAGATAAGGAGCTTCCCACTCCTTAATCTCCTTCCAAGCCCTCTCATTCACAGCATTATGAATTGGAACCACAGTCTTCATATCCGCCACTCTCGCATCATAACCCTTTCGCTTCATAGCATCGAAAAACATCTTCTCAGAAGGATAAACCCAGTTACCCGAAGGATCCAATCCGGTCTCCATCTCATGATTCGCAGGTTTCGCAGGCTCCTCCTTTCCATGATCAACAGGACACACGGCAGATCCCCCAGATGTTCGTGGAATCGTGGAAACAACGCGATCGGTATCTAGTCCGTTGGTGGGCGTGGGAGGATGATGGTGGGCGGGTGGAGGCGCTGGCGAAGAGGAGGACCATGGGAAGTATGATGTGAGTGTTTGAGACCATGATTTGGACTTTGCTTGCGCTGTATGATCGACTGGACACTTTGTAGGTTGTGCTTGTGCCTTTGCTGCTTCGGCTTGACGAGCTTGTTCGAGCCAGGCCTCGCGGGCCTTGTGATCGACAGGACAAGCAGAGTTATCGTCAGCCATTGCGTTCTCGGCTCTCGAACAGGTTGTTACGAATCGAACGGGTTCGTCCTATGGAGTCGTGCGTGTCGTGGAAGAGTTCAATGGCAAAAGTTGTCGTGATGGCGTAATTTCGTTAATGGGTAATGCGCTGGGATGGATTGGTTCTCTTTGTCTTTGTCATGGAGGGATAAAAAAAATTGGGCCGGTTTTTTACCGGGTCCGGGCCCGGCCGGGTTTCGGCATCTTTAACTTCACTTGGTGATGGCTTCACTTGTGACAACGTCAAATGTCAGTGTCACGTTGGCTCAGTTCAAATACAGGACAAATACATTTTTATGTCATACAAGTTCGTCATACATTATCATACAGTTCGTTCCCAATCCCCAGTTCTCATCGAGTCCAGTATTAATCCTCAGCTTTCCGTCGTGTACCCCGACGCCTCATTGCCCCAGTTCCAAATTCCAATCATGTTCTCATACAACAGTGACAAACCGAATGCCTCAGTGTCAAACCGAATGCGTCAGTGTCAAATCATTCCACCCTCGCAGAATATTCCTCCAAGTGATGACATCCTTCAACATTGGGATGTGTCTCCTTCTCAAGCAAGTCTCCATGTCATGAGACGGAAGGCCAGTCGTGGCCGCTGCAGGGGGCCCGGGTAGTCAGTTCTGAACCACTCCTCCACAAAGCGCATCTCCGCTAGAATGAGCCGCAAGTCGGAAGTGAGAGGAACATCCTCAATCTTAAGCTCGTAGTAAATTCTGTCCCCGATGGGATAGGTCATCGAAGAAGTCTGCGGCTCAACCTGTTCGTGTTCCTGTCTGTACCACTCAAGGTCGTTCCGACCAAACGTTTGGAAGCTTGCATCCACACCCTGTGCTTGAAAATATTCGAAGTCGTGGATGACTACGTAGCAAACTCGAGCGACTGGGCAAAGACGAAGCATATGCTGCAGCCTGGACGAGAGGAGACCTTGTTTGCCCGTCAGACGCGTCTCGAAGTGGTGCGCCACAAGTTCATGAGGCAGGTAGATCTCGGGAATGGTGTAGTTCGCCTTCAACTTTCCAAGGTTGGGCAGGAGCATGAGGTCCCTGGCGGCGTCTACCAGGATTCGTCTGGATGTGTCCGATTCTGCTTTGAGAAGCCCATAAGCCTCCCACACCCCCGAACGGTCCTCTAGCCGGAAGGGAACATCAGGTTGCCAGTTTCTCCATTCCAGCTTGGCAACGTTGGCTGCCCAGCGTCCTGCCGCCATTACATTCCGGGTTATGTTGCATTCTCCTAGGTAGGGCTCATCTACCTGTCGGAGCTTTCGCAGTCCCCATGTCATGGTAGGCGAGTTGACGTCACGTTTGGTTCTTGTGAAGCCAACGTTGTACCCTCTCGGAGCCTCTACATCGACAGCAAGGGCCCAAATTTTGTTCTGAAGCTCGACTGGGAGCCAGGGAAATGGATGGAACGTCGTGAGTGGGCCGGGACGCTTAGCCACCCTGGCCAGAGGGCCAACGGCGGCTGCTTGAGAGGAAGTTGCTGGGTTTTCCGCCATGATGAGAGAAGTGACACTAGTATGTGGTCTGGTCGTCAGGTCGATAGATGGCGGCTTGGTGGTAGATTGTTTCGAAGATGATAGATTTGGTGGTAAGTCAGGGGAGGGTAAATGACTTGAGCGAGTAGAGAGACAGCGTTTGGGAGAAAGCTTTATCAAAAACAAAGCTTGCCGGTGACGAAAGATGTTGCGCGTAAACACCTTGTGTTGTGATAGAGGAAAGAAAGCCTAGTCAAGCGTCGATCAGCCAAAGGCCGAGATGATCGCTAGAACAGACGAAGAGGAGAGATAGATGAGTGTGAAGAGGGTGAGTGAGGATGTTTGGAAGAAGAGAGATGTGCGGGTGAGGAGAATTGTGCGGGTGAGGAGAATTGTGCGGGAAGAAGGGAAAGGTGAAAACAGAAGACGAGAGAGGGGCGTGGAAGAATGACGCCTGAGGAAGAAATTTCGTTTGTTTACCTGGATACCGACAGTGATGCACTGTCACAGCCGCATCTCAGGTTGAGGCTAAGCTCCAGCACTGACGAGGGGCGCCACAGGGTTAACCGTCAAGGTGCTGTAGGCAGTGCACGATACTGGATATAGGGGGTCTAGGCTCTAAGACCAGCTGGAAAGGGCCTGAAGGTCTCTTCCACAGAGATTTATATCACCCCGAGCTGTAATTTGTCTCTACCTGCGTGCAGATTATACGCAGTGTTCGTGATGATGCGTGTAGGCGGTACGAGACGAGTGCGTGTTGGGAATATGCTGGCTGGCCTACGAGAGAAGATCGCCTTGCCAGAGCCGTATAGAATCATATTGCAGTTCTATCTCGGCTACAAAGACTGCTTACAATGCTGTGGGCACAGGCGCTCGAGATCCTGATGCTTCTTTCTTCCCCGGTGGTGGTGATGCATTGTTCATCTGGTGCCGTGACAAAGGAGATTCTGAATGACCACCCACGACAATGCCCGACACGAAGCAGCTTTAGCTTAATTTAGCATCGAGAATTACAGCACGCATCCGTTACGAAATCGGTTTCCAAGAATCCTACGAAACATCCATCGGAAGGCCTACTCTTCAACTAGGCAAGGGGCATCGTGGCCGAAGCAAGACTCTACCCTCGTACATCCACCGTCGGAGAGATGCATCCAGTTGATCGTACACACTGCGAGCTTTGTACAGCATTCGTCAGATCTATCATCAAGGTCGCGTGACAAGAGCGGGTAAAGGGGCGGCCTCGGGGCCCTGGGAACTCGTCGATCAACGGTCGGAAGGCACGGCTTGGGATATGAGACACCGGTATTCCACAGCTCGAAATAATTGGTTGGCGCTCTCTATGCACTTGTGTCGCTACCTGCTTCTTTGCGGTCGTGGTCTCGGAGTGATAGGGGTGCCTTCGTTAGGGCCTGGCGAATCGTCAGTATAAGAACAGCCCAGTTCCAATTGAATCACTCACTTCATACCTTCCACCGTATATATTATAGTCTCTCAAAGGTCTTCCAGTCACACAAGGAGAGCTCTCTTGCCCAGATTGCCGTAGCCTCTGACCCAAGCACACAGCCGCCCGCGCAGTGAACGAGACGAATACCTCCAGCGCATCGTAGATCGGCAGGGCCCTCGAGGCCGTAATTTCGTCATGGCTTCCTACAAGAGAAGCACTTCTCCTTCTAGGTTCTTTAGAAACCAGGCCGCCTGGTGTTGCCGTCCCTAAACGCCACCCGAGCGCTCAGGGGCGTACGTCGCATCGTCGAATCGAGCCAGTGAATCGCAGACCCTGCTGAAGGAGTCAGGATTGGCTCTCAAAAAGTTATTCCAGGTTCTCCAGAAGCTCAATCTTGATAGGAAATACTATCCTGTCGATGCCCCTGACCCTGTCGTGGAGAGCCTTCAGAGGCGAAGTCGACGGATGCACCGCGCGACTAAGAGACGGAGATCGATCTGCTGAGAACACAGGAAGCTGAATAACATGACTTCTTTTTGCTGGTAATAGGTGAGCGAGCAAACCCGGTCGGCCATAGCCTCGGATTGCACAGCAGCTACCTTCCATCCTTCGGGCAGGACCGGGATCAATGGATGCGAAGAGACGAACAGGCTCTGCTTCGGACCAGAAAGTCGAAGGTATGAGTCTCTCTGGTCGCTGTGCGGTAGCCGAGACTTGGGAAGCAAGGTGCAGTAGCCGAGACTTGGGAAGCAAGGTGCAGACGTACGATGCCACTTGGCCGTGGGTGTGCCATGTTTCTCAGGGGCTCGTGCAGGAGTTCTCGGGGAGGGATCGTTCTCGTGGTAGGTAGCTGTCGGCTTGGGCTTCTTGTCTTCGCCTTGTAGATTCGTGAACTCTCAGAGCGACAGTGAGGCTAGATTCCGCAGGTCAGATATGGGCCATGGCCTTCCCCAGGGTCCTTCGACCACCAGCTTACCTCTTCGTCAGGGTAAAGCGCATTGAGAGCTATGTGGCTAATATCCCCGTCGTGATCCCGTCGTCCGTGTATCGGCTCTAGGTGCTGTTGCTGCTTTCTGAGGACATCCGAGAGCGCAGAGTCGTATGGCATCGGTTCGGCTCAGCTCCTTGACCACCTCGGCCTTCGTCGTGACGATCCACCCACTTACGGTTGAGGAATTCCCAAAAGATCCCCAACCACACCATGAATGAATAGACCGTCCAAGCGGATTGAGAGCCGGCCATGAATGCGAGTGCTGTTCTTTAGTGAATGACCCCCCTATAATTTTAAGCAAACGGCTCCCCGCCAGTAGTGCCAAAGCTCCCGTCCCGTCGACTCGCACTGCCCGCCTAACACCGGGGATCCAGCATGTGGATGTCTTGTACCTTTGGTCCCTCTCTGTCCAGTCTTTGCAGAGATCCACACACAAATTAAGACACCATCAGCTTCAAATACAAGATGCCACGCCCAAGGGGACAGAGCACTCCCGTCCGTTCTGATCTAGAGCCCTAACCATGTGACCTGCCACCTCACATCTTGCCTCAGGATTTCTTTCCTCTCGCCTTCTCCTCCTCCAGGCATTGCCAAATTTCCCCCAACTCCCCTCATCGTCAATCCTGTCTGCTGGAACGACCTCCCTTCCCCTTGGTATTTGACCCGTTGCTTCCTCGTCGGATGATGTGCTGACATTGTGTTCTTGGCTGTAGTTGAAGCCCCGGCCCTTGATGGGATAACTGAGCCAGAAGATATCTTCCCCGTCGAGGCACCGTCAATCCACATACATCTCTAAAGATCTCCTTGGCGGCACTTGTGCCTTCGATCTCCCACTTGATCACTGCCTTGGAGGCATGAGCCACTGGCAAGAGGAAAGCAAGTCAAAGATCAAAGAGCTAACCTCTATGTCAACACCTAGCTAACGAGTAATAATAGTGGCACATCCCCAACTGATTTGCGGGTGCTGCCTCGCGCCCTAGCACGGGAGTTTGAAGCGCAATTGCGAAGTACTCAACCGCCAACGACCAGGATGGGTCACCCACCTCCCAGAAAGAGGCTTCGAGAGGAGGCGCCGATCGAATACATTACACATATTCGATGAAATGTCTTCCCCGGGGAGATCGGCATCTTGGCGGAGAGGGCCTACAGTCGACAACTTTACATGCTCCGGCCTCTGTGTCCAACTTCCCAAATGCAGTCACTGCCGGGCCCTCCCGCCGAGGTGCCCA
Organism: Fusarium oligoseptatum; assembly: GCA_003946995.1. Lineage (NCBI taxonomy): Eukaryota > Fungi > Ascomycota > Sordariomycetes > Hypocreales > Nectriaceae > Fusarium > Fusarium oligoseptatum. The sequence goes on along the minus strand of NKCK01000072.1, from coordinate 11,421 downwards.
ACGGTCTCCCCCTTGCCAGAGGGGACACATCGAGGAGAGCGGTGTTGTTCGACAGAGCGTATGTGCTTTCAGGGTCACCTTGACGAGAATCAGCTAACATGATACAGTTGAGATCTTGCAGAGCAGAGTAACGATCGTGTTCGCACTGGGGGTTGGTCTGGGACAGTCCAAAAACGGCCAAGACACATGGACTCAATCGAGGTGCCATCAGCAACGGAAGAGGCGCCTTGACGGGCTGGATCATGACCACCACCATCGAGGGTGGAGAGAATGGTTTGGTGAACCAGATAACAAAAGTGAGTACTCTACCGCCGCTGCCCCCTGATGGTATGCCAGGACGAAGCGATTATCCCTTCCATCAGCACAAGAGTTCAATAAACTAACCTGAACAATGGATTAGAGACACACTACCCAAGAAGCCCCCTAGCAGTATTGGCAAGCATTCCGTGTTGTTGCCAGGGATACAAAAGGCACAGGTCCAAATGTAGAACAGAACAGAACAGAACCGGCTCATCTTATTCATGAGCATTTCCCCAAAATGACAGACAATGAAATCCCCTTTTCCCTCCCTGTCTAGTCTCATACATGAATCATACAACAACACTCTGAATCCCTTTCTGCGAATCACCGTGATACAAATCCTCCCCGACAAGTTCTGGACACGCCAGCCATTAGGGAAAACGCGGGCACACTCTATGCGCCCGTTCCCACGTCATGATTCTAATAACTGGTGTCTTCTTCACTTCCACCTCCACCTCCTCTTTATCCACCTCTTCTTCTTCACCCTCAGATCCGGCTTCGGTCTCCCCTTCGGGCTCGTCTTCGGCTTCAGCCTCAGCTCCACCCTGCTGATGCCGTTCTTGGAAATCCGTGAAGAATTGGTGAACCAACGTCATCGGTTCGTGAAGACGACCCATCTCGGCGAGTCTTTCTGGTGAGATTTCTCGGTAGATCAGCCCGTCAGATCTGAAGTCGATCGCCGCCGTATCTTTAGAGGCTGTTTCGTTGCATCTGTCCAGGTAATCCTGCAGGATGTGCGTCTTTGAAGGCCTCCAGTCTTCAAGGTTAGGGTGGATAGTAGATGCCGCGGCGACCACGACATAAATGACAACGAGGTCAGGAAATAGAGCCATGACTTTATCCAGCTTCTCAACCAGATTAACGTCCCAGAATCCCTCCCAGGTCACACCGACGTATTTTACTCCCTCGATCTTATCACCGTCCTCAACCTGTTCGCCGTAATTCCTTGACAGAACGAACAAGTCTCTGGATAAATCTGCCTGTTGAGAGGCGACCCATGGTCGATCGGATTGGAGGGTATATGGTTCAGCGGCCTGCCAATTCCTCGTCTCTCGTCGGAGGGCCGCCTGAGAGCCACGACACGTCTGCCTGAGGGCGCTTTTCACTGGGAATATCGGGGGTCTTTCAACCCCCGTATCCGAATTCCATAGGATTGTCTTTACCATCCTTGTCCCCGGTTGGTCTGCTTGGGTTCTTCGAATCTCCACACCGTGAACGGTGGGAGCGTTGAACTCCAGGGCTTGTCGCCAAACCATGTCCTGTATTTCCGCGGGAAGATTTTGGAACATCGTAAAAGCTTGCTTCTGACTTTGCTGTTAATACCGGACGTTGGTTGAGAGGGTTTCAGGAACACAGTTGGCTACTTACAACGATCAAAGGTCAGGATCAGCAATCGGTTCAGGGGAATGTCGGATTGGTATCGGAATCTGGATTGGTACTCTTTCAAGGACGATGACGCTGGCGACGGCAGTGCGAGACTTTCATAAGAATTGTAGGTCCAAATAATGGATGAAGGAAAAAGAAAAGCAGCCTAGGGGTGAATAGCCCAGCAGCTTGACGCGTATCAAGATTGATAACTGGGTACTCTGTCAAGGAATCTGACACTGGCGAAGGCGACGCGATGCTTTCGAAAGAGATAAAGGTTCGAATGAAGAACGGATCAAAAGAAAACCGACTTGGGAGTAAAGAGCCCAACGGCTCCTCGATACTCAAGAAGATTTAATCTCTTTTGAAGAATCTGTCGACGGACGAGGATGCGATGGCTCATAAGGGGAGCGTCGTCGAAAGAAGATGAGATCGTATTCAAGGACGAATCCGCTTTCGCACGAAGGTTGATTCGCTCTTGCGTGTGGCTTGTATTCCGAGAGAATGAGGGAGAGAAGGCGACGGGAAGGGAAGACGAGGCTGATACTCAGGATGATAGAAAGCAGGCGGAACGAAAAGCTTCAGCGAAGTAAGGAGTCAGGAAAGGCTCTCGATGACGAAGCAAATCTCTGCGCGGGGACAATAGCTCCTCCGGATCAAGATTCCAATTGTGTCGATGGTTCAAGGAAGATGTGAAGGAGGAGGGCGACAGGGAAGAGATGATGATGCTGACGATACTCAGGAAGATCGAAAGCAAGCGGGATGAAGAGCTTCGAAGAATAACGAGGTAAAGGGCGTTTCTCGATGATGAAAAGAATCTCCGCGCGGTGATGACAACACTTCGAGATCAATATGTCAAAATGCAGATAATCAAGGAAGATGTGATTGAAGGCGGCGGGAAAGGGAGAGTGCCGACGATGCTCAGGAAGGTCGAAAGCAAGCGAGACGATAGGCTTCAAGAAATAACGAAGTAAGGGGATGATCTCGATGACGAAAGGAATCTCTGCGCGATGTCGACAACTATTCCGGATCAAGAAGCCAAATGTAGATAATCAAGGAAGATGTGCAGGAAGAGTCGTGATATTGTGAAGCAGGAGGAAAGCTATTGCCGCTGCAGCACAGTGTCTACCCCACAGTGCTCACGTGAAGCTAAAAACTGTGTCGACAATAGGCGGACGGTGAGGATTTTCTGAGGTTGGTCTGAGCAGTGTCAACGGGGTGCCTGCGTTTGACGCGCTACGTAACTGCCAGAATTCTCAGGCTCACATTCACGATAGCGCGTAGCAAACAAACGGTTGCATCATCCGAGTCTGAATAGAGGTGTTGTTTTTGTTCGACACCTGTGTTTTGCTCGATGGGTGTGTATCGGTCGGTTTGCGATCGCTCAGGGGGCGTTTTCAGGGGGTGTGATCTCTCGGGCACTCTTCTCTCAGCTGTTCGAAATGCATCTGGATAACCCAAGGTTTGCAGACAATGGAGTTTACTTAGTATTTATGTGTTCAGCTGGTACTAAAAAGCTGGCAGCTTAATCCTTTGGTGCCATGGCGTCGTGTTCGGCATCTCTCAAAGCCCAACCAATGTTCATGATGTGTTCACATTTTTTCCCAACAAAGAAGCGCAAGACAATGCGCAAGGCTCTCTAACAAATACGATTCCAGGATTCATACACGGGGTCTCCCTTATCGACGACCTCTGCAAAACATGCAATACTGACTCCTTCTGCCAGATGCGACCCGATGCCTTGCTGCGCCCGACCAACTCTCTCGCTCGCTCGTTACTTAAAAGGCCACCAAGGCATCAAGACCTCACCCCCTTCTTCCCGACCGATATTAAGGCACAGTTTGTAAAGTTATAAGATTCAGCGCTTGAGCAGCCCGGTATTGGGATCTCTTCAAAATACACTCCCTTCGAGGCTCGCGCCATGATTACTCCAGACCGAAAGAGCAGGAGTCTCACTGGATCTTTCAACACATCACGAGAATAAGAGTCATCTGTTCGCTAATCATCTCTTCCAATCTACCAAAGATAATCACACAGGATAAAATTCCAACCACACCATCCATCACCTCTACGGCCGCTCACTCTCCTTGCTCGCCTGCGTCACAGTATCGGGCGCAACCCACCCCTCAGCCGAGATGCTATCAGGCACGCTCTCAGGCTGGTAATAGTCCTCGCCCTTGAACTGAGAACCGCCAGGGCCTGGAGGATTCCGACCGACATTTGCGCGTGTCGCCTCTTGGCCCTGCGATTCGATATCTCTGGCACTGCCTGAGGTCTGGGGCATGTGATTGCCGACAACGTCGTTGTCGTTTTTGGCCGCCTTGCTCCCGGTATGACTTGTTGAGCTTGTCGATAGGACCTCCTTCACCTTCATACTGCTCTCCACGAGCTTGTCTGCCAAGTGTGAGTTACTGCCATCAAAAGAGAGTGGGTGTGCTCACCGGCCTCGGTCATCGAGGATTCCACCCTCACTAGGAGGGATGCGCTTGTTGTAACCTCGGTTGGTGCTAAGCTCATCACCAAACTCGACCTTCGCCCCTTCAAACTGATTCTCAACGAGAGGATTCACGCCAGCATTGTCTGCATCCTGACGTCGAGCATTGCCAGTCTTGGCCTGGTAGGTGTTCAGGTCCTGTTCGGCCTGCTTTGCGATCTGCTCGTAGTTGGACATTGTGGATGCGAGAAGTGCGTCTTTTTCTTTGGGTAATGGATAAAGTAATGAATATGATGAATCTTATCTTTTTCAGCTCTAGAAGAAGTCTCTTGTCGGCTATTTGTACTGATCGTGGGTGAAGTGATGTCATCTATATGATTTCATTCTTTCGTCGATGATTTCATCACCACGATGGAAATGTGGAACTGGCACCAGAGACCAATCCTAGCAACCTGTATCTAACATGACTCTTAGAAGATTATGGATGTTGAAAGAATCCTTGCCTTCCCCTGCATCATCTATGGACCCTGATGAAGGTCAGTTTCGAGATGAAGCTGGGGATGGCGCATCAAGCCTGAAAGGGCCGGAGTGAGGGTCTCCTGTACCTGTTTAACAACACGACCCGGACAGCTAGACATTGCCGACATCACGTCATGGCCGACTAGAAAGGACAAGATGTCAGGTAAATAGGTCGTTTTGAGATAGACGACTTCAGTACGATCTAGAACAGAGCCATAGCCGGCGACAGACTGACGCAGCGCAACAACCAGTTCCCACCGGAAGGGATCACGCCGATCGATGGCAGCGATAAGGGCAATTAAATCAAAGCCACTGCAATATCCAGTAACAATATCTTATCTAGCAAGCCGAGAAAGTCCAACTTGCTGCTCACCATAAACACCACGTCGGCCGGAAACAAGTTCAACACGCACAAGGTTGGGAGCCCAACCCCGGTTCAAAAACCACCCGTCCCTATTAATCAAACTGGACCTTGGGCCTTTCTTACAAGCCAGGACCCGTGAGGAGATATTAAGAACTGCTGTAAGATATTGTGGTCGATTAACTGACAGACGCGGAGCGTGGAGTGCGTGGCGTGGTTGGTCCTCGGTTGCGAATGGCATCAGGCTAGACAGAGCAAGCTCCTCCTCTAACTTCACCAAGACGTTATGATGAGTCGCAATAAAAAATACCTAAATTTTATGACTCTTATCCTCTAAATTTATCATATCTTTATTACTACTCTTAGAGTAGGATAGTTCCCTGCTTGAGTGGATAGTCTTGTCGAGGTCGCATGTGCCGTTTCCATGTCCCCTTTTCATGTTTCCGTCCGCCCATGAACCAGATTGATCTGTAACAACGAGAACAATATTCTGGCTGAGTTATCCCGGACTTCAACTATAACAAAGAACACATCTGAAAGGGCGCGTCCTTGGACCGAAAGACGACGAACTGGCAGAGGTCGGTGCTCAGTCGTTTACCATGGCATCGCGCCAGCCAACAATCCGGTCGATTCTGGGAAGTGCTTTGGCTGCTTCTGGTGTCAGAGGGCCTTTTGCGCGATTGGAAAGCAGACGTCTAACGGTATACGAGCCCGTTAACGCTTGGCTTGGTACTTGCTCTCTAGCATTCCCTTCTTGGTCGCGTTCCTTTTGTCGATGGCAGCTCGGTGTTGTCGGGCGCCACGTACGTGCTCTGGCAAGCGAACAACTGCTTCTTCGTCGGAGGGACCTTTGTAAGAGGCGTCTCTGCGGCCTAGCGTTTGATCTTAGCACCTCGCTGTCGTGCATGTCGATGATGTGTTTGTCGACGGCGTCTACGGTCTCCCTCCGCTTTGATTCGTCGTCCATGGTGTCTCCCCATTCGGCCCGTAGCCCCCCCGCCGTGATGTGGTTTTCCTACGACTCCTGTACGCCCAGGCCGCCTTCGAGAACCTTCGTGGGAGGTATGAACCTCACGTATTTGCGGGCAACGTCGTTGGCAGCCCCTTCGATGTAGGGGTCCCGTGGGAAAAGCCCCTTCTCCGGGTCCATGTCGGTGTTTGGGACGATCTTCGGGATCAGTCCCGTAGTTCTCTCCATCTCTATCAGGTATTTGAGGCTCGCCTCTCGCTCCTCAAGTCTCTCCTTCATTCTTTCCAGACGAGGTAGCCACCGTTAGGCTACTGAAGTGGGAGGTGATGGCGTAAAGGGGGCTGTACCCCGCGAGACTGCACCTTCCATGTCCTTTACGGCTGTGTTATTTCCGTTGGGTTGCTCAGAGGACTCCCCCCACCGCTTCTTCGAGCCCTTGACCAAGAATCTCCCATGTCTGCCACCAGAGAAGGAACTTTGGCCAGGAGTCGAGGGAACGGTTCCTTCAGCCGGGGGATCGTGATTACCAGAACTCCATCAGGAACTTGGTCAATCTCTTGACAGAATTCGTTCAGTTGCTCTTTGATGATTGGGCAATGCACGTCCCAATCTTTGCGATCTTGTACTCCATGAAACGCACCAAGGGAGACAAGTGACGTGTCAGCGGGAGGGGTTAGCTGGGAGAGGAAGTTCAAGAGTCTCTGCCTCAGGGAGCAAGCTCGTATACGAGAAAGGAGGAGTCCGGCATAGGTGGTTTCGGAAGTGGTGATCCCCAGTGTGTTTGCCGTGAGTTGTACATAATGCGAGACTGGCTTGTCGTTAAGGATGATGTCTTCCTCCTCTGCGACCTCTGACTGTCGTCGCCGGTTCTTTGAAAGGCTTCACTCGAGCCAGGGATTGCTGGTGTAATTCGGGGATTTCAAGACTTTCGACATGCTCTTCGAAATTCGTTTCTAAATCGAGTTAAAAACTGAATGAAACTTGAATGAAATGTATAAGTGTTCCGTACCTCGAATGTGATCAGGGTCCAGGTATTCTGGTTCAAGCTTGCCGTCCTCAGAACCGCTGTCTTCTGAGATACTGTCCTTCAGGTTCTTGCCCCAATTCGAATCTAGAGGAACTGCTTCAACGGTAGAATGAATAATGTCAAGGATTTGACAGCTTTGGCGAGTGAAGAGGATCATCCTCCAGCTGCTCGAAGAGGACCACCAGGTCTTCGTCTTTGATGAGGACATCGTCGGCGATGATGAAGCCAGGTGTCGTCGTCTCAAGGCCGTTGAAAAGTTCTTGAAGCTCCTCGTCCTCAAACGCCTCGTCTTCTAACAGCTGGAAGTTCATTGCGAGCGTCCAACACTTCTCCTTCGATGGCGCTGCGCCCACTGTACCTGATCTTGCAGACTTCCACTGCGTGTATCCCTTCATACAATCTTGCATCGTACTTGTGGGTGCTAAAGCAAAAAGCCCTGAGATTGGGTGATGGAGCAGGTGTCGGAAAATTGAGCCTCTCCCATGGCGATGATGATCCGACTTTCCTTCAATATGTCGCTCGCAAAGTTGACGTACGCTTGTTCGATTATTGGCCAGTTGGAGAATGTACCGTTCCAGTCAGGGCCGTACTTCATTCGAATGGGAATCATGTTGAGCGTTAGAACGGAAGGGTTCAGTCCAATCTTGACCTTCGTGATAGGCATGTTAGATGGGATAACGCCGACAACGGCGACAGCGGCAACATACCTCTTGCGTTCGCAGACAAGGCCCGAGTATTGCAAGACGTTGGCGTTGGGTAGTGCCACACGCATGTAAGTAACGCCCGCATCGGGCCCGATACCCAGCGTCAGAGGTCGCAGTGTTGGCATTGGGATATGATCCTATGATGTGTTGATATTGTTCCATGACTGGGATATCGACTTTTCCGCTGGAAACTCGCTTGATTTCCGAGGTGGTGTACTCGATCAGAGACGGCGGGACTCCATCACTCTCTCATCGCCGTAACGTTTTCCGCATGTTGTCGTCAGGAAGCTTTCCAGTCGCGCCGGTTAAGCATGTCTTGGAGCAGATTCGGTACATTCTGGCTCGAGTTGAATTGTAGGTGTGAAAGGATGTCCGTTGATGAAATTGATGAGATGGTTGAAGTTCCCTCGTCGTTGATGTGAGGGAAGGCACGATGGGCTAAACTCGGGTGGGTCCGCAGTGGCCGCAACAGGTGAGGCTGGAGCAACGCCGGCCCGCAACACCACAAGTTGGCTTGGAAGACTTGGTGATCTAGAGGTGGAGATGAAGATTCTGGAACTTTGAAACAATCAGCTAAGTCCTTTTATACGTGCTCTAGTGTATGAATAGGTCGCTTCTACGAAATTAATAAAGAAGATACAGAGCTCGGATCCGTCACTCACGTCGTCATAAACCGAGCCAGAGATGCTCATAAACTTAAGAATAAATAATCGTAAAATAAAGGTCAAATCATCATAAGAATAGATTATATATTCATAAAATAAAGGGAAGATCATCATAATCTTTGACCATCTATAGATGGGACGCGCGTGCTGGCCGACAAGACGTTCAACTCAGACAGCCCGAGCAGTCAACACATCGACGTCGGCAATCTCTTTGACTGCCTCCCAATTTTAGACGAATCTCTACAGCCGTTCATTCCTGTTAATATCGTCTTCCATATTAGTCCTCAGTTCTCCCTCCTCGAAGCTGTCTGTTCAGCAACAGCATGCCCCATTTCCCATTAACAAAGACCATCTACCCAACAAGGAAAAGGTGTCACGCCAATGACCTCTGAAAGCGAGATCCCAGCACATAAAAACCCGTATCACAGCCCGTCCAGCACGTAACCGAATCCTCCAGTCAGCACTATTTAAGGACACGAGGCTCAGCAATATAAAAAAGATCAGCGGGAACTACACGACTACAGAACCAACACTGAACTCAGCTCCTCAACGATGTTTAGAGGCCTCCTGTACGAAGGAAAGATGCCAAGAGTATTTACGATATATCCCCAGTGGATCAACACACGATCTGCACTGACACGCAACAAGGCTTGCCGATTCCCGACGCCAAGATCTTGGATTAGGGGCGTCCGGCCCGCGGTTGGAAGTGGTGTCACCGCTGCTTGGGCGGTAACGTCTCGTGTCAAGTTGGTGCGATGATTAGATGGCGACGTTGGGAAGCGTGTTACCGTGAAGCGTTGGTTGGCATGAATTGGAAGCATGTTAATGCGTTGGATGCCGGCCACATGGCATTTTATGCCAGTGAGATTGGGAGCACACGCGCTTAACTTGGTCAAGGATGCTCAAAAACAACATATTGTTCAATTGCATATATACAAGTAAGACGGATTGCGTACCCCTCAATAATTCTTTACTTCATACCAGTCTTGAACAATGGAAACCATGGCATAGGGTAGCACCGCCACGTGGAGTCGATAACCGACTGGGTTCTGATCCGACAAGGCGATTCTTGCGAGGCATGAAACTGCAATGAGACATTCCTTCTTCCTTCGCCCAACATTCACGATTCCTACAGTGAACAGCATATTCATTTCTTAATATTATTATTATCATAAGAGTTCGGTGGCTAGACGACCATCATCTTCCCCGAGCTCAACTCGCACGGGTCAAGACATCAGACACATCCACAGTCAAACTATCGTAGAGATCCGTAACTCTGATATTCCCTATTGCCTCGTATCATATATACCCGAGTCATTGCGTAGATTCCGTTCGTCTCCTAGAAACGCATGATCTGATCTTGCATCATGGGGAAATCCAAGTTTCCCGAATTCAACGGTCAAGGCCATAAGCAACCATAACACTCCCAAGAACACCGTGAAACCCCTTGGAGAGGAAAACCCTCTCCTGGATGGTATAGTACAGTTATTAAAAAAGATTCAAAGCCATCCCCCACGTCATGCCCGCCTTTTTATTACTTCATTAAGCATTTCATTCGGCGTCAGGTGCACCCATCAGGTCTCGCTCGGACACGAAGAAGTCCTTCTTCTCGTCCATGAACTGTCGGTGGAAAGTCTCGAGCAGCACACCGGGGAGCTGCTGGCCGATGGCCACCTTGATGTGGTCCTTCTTTCCGGTCCAGAGATGCTTGATGAACTTGCCATCGCATCCTGAGCGGCTCTCCGGGAAGCCGTTGGCTTCAGTGCACTTGAGCTCCTTGATGTCCTTGGGGTAATCGTAGCGGATGTAGGTACCGAAACCACCCTGGTCGGTAGGCTTGCCGGGACGGTTCTTTCGGAAATCGACACACTCGGGGTGCTTGCCGCCCTCGTTGGGGCAGTCCTCCCACTCCTTTAGGATCTCGAACGTCTTCTCGTTGTTCTGGAGAATGATGAAACCAGTGTTGAGATAAACCTTTCCAAACTTATCCTGGTTGTTCTTGGCGTTGGGATCGGCAGCGAGAGCCATCGAGTTGGTGTCGGGGTGAAGCTGCCAGTAGTTCATGAGCCACTCGAAGGGGAGGTCGAGGCGGTTGAAGATGGCATCAGAGTCGAGGAAAATGCAGGCCTTGTGCTTCTTGAGGATCTTGGTCAGGATCGGGGGCTTCTTCCACGAGTTGCGGCGGTCCTCAAAGGGATCGGTGATGTCGACGTAGTAGTACTTGTAGCCGTGGATCTTGGCTGGTACGAGTTAGCGACAAGAACAGAGTTTCGGGACAACGGGAAAACGCACAGTAAACCCAGTGGTTCAAGACACCAGCGGACAGACCGTGAACCTCGGAGCCTCTCTCCCAGCTCATCAAATCGGGGGAGAAGATCTGGCCGGGCTCGTTGAAAGGTCGGTTGTCGAGATCAATGATGCACAGGTCCTCACCAACGAGCTCGGTCCACTTGGGGTCGGCGGGCAGCTCGAAGGGGAACGCGCCAAAGGCAGCGTACGTCTGGGTGGTAGGACCGACCGAAGGTCTCATGATGTACTTCAAGTAGTAATCGCCAATCTCGGTCGAAGCGTTCGAAGGGCCCTCGGGCTTCGAAAAGGCGCCATGAGGCTCCTCGATGATTGTGTCGGTATCGGTGCTGTAGATTCCATGCCGTTAGCCGCCAAATCAACACAGATCAATCGCAAGAGGACAAGAACTCACACATCAGCGGGAGGCTCCCACTTATCCAAGTGGTTGTAGGCAAGGCCAACAAAAAGCCACGAGGAAGATCATGGTAGCGGCCATTAAGGCCGTCGACCGGTTTGTACGCACTTGTCCGAACATGGTCGCAATAGCCGCCTCTGTCGCAGACTTTTTGACTTTGACTGGAGAGGGAGAATGGGGGAATTGCGATGCGTGTTGCGATACGAGCCGTGCAGTTAAAAAAGAGGGACGAAGAAATACGAACAGAAGCGGACCGGGTGGGAAGAAGAAGAGCGAGTGGATGGCGCCGACGAGGACACGCAATAAAAATCAACCCGAAAGCGCGGCGCGACAACTGACGTTTGGCGGGCCCAGGGCAAAGTTTACCAAGGG